>JAOYMR010000018.1:6685093-6713266 GCA_025802075.1 Tenebrosternarchus preto | reverse complement strand
GAGAGAGAGAGAGAGAGAGAAAGAGAGAGAGGGAGAGAGAGAGGGGGGGGGGGGCTTAAATATATAAATATTTATACACAGGCTTCCCAGAGAAACAGGATATTAGTGAGAGAGTTCGTTCATTGGCTGTCCATCTACGTCTACGAATTTGTTCATCCTCCTACAAATACAAAAGCACTTGCACAACTGATGAAAAACCATTGCTTTTCTGGAAATTCTGTGTACTTCACTACAATTTTGAATATATATTGAAATTTTATCGATATATGAACTGAATGTATATAGGGAAACATAGTGTAAAATTAACTGTCTATGATGAGACACTAAACATCCAAGTAATTTCCACAAGGGTGAGCTGATGAGACTGATGATGAGCCTCAAGCAGAGAGGGTATATGGATACCATGGAAACAGAAAAGGTGTCATGACAGAACAAACCCCTCCATGGAATGTACCAAATGACAGATAGAAGAGGCTGTCCTTCCAATAGCTAGGAAAGGCAGGACTGAAGATCAGCACAGAGGCACTAACCATGGAAGCACAATAACAGGCCCTAAGCACTAGATCATAGCAGGAATGAATTACATCAGACAAGATCCAATATGCAGTCTGAGCAAAGGAGCCTCTGAGACCATCCTGTATGTAGTAGCAGAGTGGAAGAGTCAAGGACAATAAATCTGACATACGTAATTGATAAGCTGGGATCAACTGGATTAATTACAGAAAAATATGCAAGACATATGAGTTGGACACCCCCCAGATCCAAATGGGAGGAGCCTCACCATTGTGTAAAAAATAAAGCTAGATCCTTTGGGACCTGTGAACAATAAGAAACCAACCATACATAGTGATAGAAAATAGCAGTTGTAAGGGTGACTGATGTAACCATACAGAGAAAGGAATATAAAAAGCTGGAAAAATACTGTGGAGTGGAAAAGTGAAGAGAGAGAATAAGGAAAACCAAGATTGCTCCAGTGATAATGGTACGTAGAACTGTGATCCCTAATCTTGAGCACTATCTCCAACACAAAAAGACAATATCAGCTTTACAGAAAAAAACAAAAAAATCATCTCCAATGCAGTAGTGCAATACTTGAAATCCTTAGAAACCTTTAACTTCAATGTGTGAGGTAATACATATATATATATATATATATATATATATATATGGTATACATAACATCTGCTAACTGGTCTAAATCAGATCATTTAACAGTTACGTTTAACAGTTCAACTGTTACAGGATTACATATTACAGAGGACTGTAAAATGCGTAAGCCTATTTAGTACTTATAAATCACCCAGCGTATGTAGGGCAACATACAAGTGTATGTAGAACAGCAGTCTGATAGAGCTGTATAGGAAATTGTAGGAAATTAATGAAAAAAAGACTGCACAAGTCAGGTAAATGTAGTCCTAAAAATAGGTGTGTTTTATTATTTTATAAAATATTATTGCTTTCAGTTGCTATGTCTCTTTGAATAAAATACTAACAAACATGCTCTTATCTAACTAATAATATATGCAAGCAGCAGTTTATGACAGGACAACCCTCTACGCAAAAAAAAAAAAAAAAATTTACAGGAGATTATATTAAATTATCCAGCATCTCACTGCAAGACTGTTTTAGATATAAATGCAGAAAAGCAATTAATTTTAGCTATGTTAGATTCATGTTTGTCATGTTAGACTCATGTTTGTTATAAATATGCCGTTCTAATTAACGATGAGCCTTTCACTCGGTGCTGATTCCTTTAATCCCCATTCATTCCTGCCTAACCTTTAACTCTTTCATTCTGTCTCCATTTTTTCTCTTTCTTGCTGCTTCCACCTCACTCTTCCATGCTCTTTCAATCTTACTCCACTGGAGCGTTAAATGATGATTATGTTATTGTGAAGGGGAAACTTCAAGGCCAGACTTCACCCACATGAGTCATCAGACACCTCTGAGCGCTCTATTATAGAGCCAATGTTCCTGACAGAAGTTTTGCATCTAGCATATAAAAATATCTGTAACACTTTGACAAGGATGCACTTGTTGGCAGGTGAACCTCAACTGTTACAGTTTCAAGCACATCTGTCCAAGATGAATCAAAAAGCTTCCCACCCTTGTTAATGATTTATTATTATTGACATCTAACAGTTATCATTCCTTGACATGTGAACTAACACAGAAAATAGACAAATAGCTAGAGCAAAAAAAAAGAGAGGGTGAGATTAAGAGTGAGACAGAGAGAAATGATTTTCTATGTAGCAGCACGAAGACCACACAGACAAGCATATCCAGGGACATTCAGGCAACACATAACAGTTTTTTGTGTCTTTGGTGTTGAAGAATTCATGCACAAAATCTTCTCAACAATAAAGCACCTTGATTCTTCCATTCATTTTGGGGGCATCTGCTTTAGGGATTATTCCAGAACCACCCCTGTAGCTCATATTTCTCTTATTCCTACTCTTTTCCATCCGTACACCACCAACCATGCAACTAACATTTCTCCCTACATGCTGTTGCCATGGCAACCTATCCTCCAGAAACTACCTCTCTCCTGCATGTTAAACATGTTCATAGAAACAGCCATGGATGCAAACATATATAGAAACAATCATGTAAATGAAAAAAAAAAACACACAAATATTAAAACACAAGTATTTGCAGTTCACCCCTCATCATAGTTCAATTAATATTAATAACACCTCATCATAGTGAAATTCGAATTACGTAGACTGTCTATGTCTTTTCAGTTTCCTGCTATTCCTTATTACCTATTGGTTTTGTTCTAAAATGCACATTTATGTCATGACAACAAATCATTTTGAAGTAAAATAAACTGGAATAAAATAAGGTTTCAGCAAACATACTAGTGCTTACAGCTGCAGGCTACATGACAGCCAAAGGAGTACCAGAGCAGCTTAGAGTTGCCACTCCCATCTCAATTTCATCCTTTGTATATCTTCAACATTTTAGTCTCTGAGGGAAATTAGTAACATGTCAGACTTGTGTTATGTCACTTAAGAGTCAACTGTGTTCTCTTGTTTTTACAAACAAAACACATTTCTATCTTGTTGTTTATCTTTCATGTATTTGCACACTAAGATTTATCTAATATATTAAAATTTTCATCTATATAAAAAAACGATGTTTTAATTAGACATGGACATCTGTTGCAGTCACTGAACTGTCTCAAAAATTGTTGCATTAACATTTGATATAAAATTTGAAATGAAACTCTAGGTTAATAGGGTTATAAATTATGAATCTGAAATGAATTACTGCATTAAGGTTGATAAGGTAAAAATTATGCATACTTTTTTTCTGACCTCAGAGTATTAAATTATCAGCTGACCATCTGGCCTGATGGAATTTCTGTGTGCAAGCCTATTCACTCCACAGTTTTTTTGCATACATGTGGTAGCTCCTCTGTGTCTCCATTATTTCACACACACACACCTTTTAAAACTTTAGGAATACCACAGACATTTGCATGCCAGAAGGATGTCACCCAAGAGAGAACATAAAGGATAATGAGAACTTTTACTGAAGCAGAACTGGGTACAGGAAAGAAGATCAATTAGAAGAATGAAGTAGGAACCTGTCACTTTAGTATCTAAGGATGAGAGAAGTTTAGCTTCTTACAGAAACAAGCTGGCAACCAATCAAATGTGTGAATAAATAATTTAATATTTTAATTAATACTAACCTTCTTCCTCACTGGACCCTCTCTGCATGGATCTATGAAGAGGGATTGGAGTGGCAGGAACTGCTGGCGTTGCAGGACTCTGGGTACTCTTGGTGAAAATGCCACTGATAAACTTCAGCATTTTTCGGTCTTTCCCTGAGGCATGGGTAGAAGCACGCTGTCCAGCTGAGGCTCCAACCTGGGCCTCCTTTCCCTTTTTCAGATCCTCTGAAAGCAAGTGCAGATCACTGTTATCCAGCGTACGGCTCTTGCCCTTTCGCTGTGGTTTCATTGGTGGCCGTGTGGCAGGAGCTGGAAGCGAGGTTGATATTGTTCTAAGCTTTTCCACCTGAGGGCTATCTAGAGCTACAAGTCCAGGTCCTGTATATCCTTCTTTTGCAACCATTAGAGGCTCTATGCCAATACGTTGGTACATGCCTCTTCCCTCACTTTCAGACCAAGAGGCCCGATATGGTCCCATAGTCATAGTGATGGTCACTGGGGGGGAGTGCTCTCTGGCCTGGCAGTCCAAGCTTTTGGCAGATGAGGAGATGCTCTTGCTGGCCTCTTTGAGCTCACGGCGGTTCATAGTTACTGCAGCTCTCAGCAGGGCTTCAGGACGCTGACTCAGACGGACTGGAAGGCTGGAACGGACTGAAGATCCATTAGACACAATGACTTCTGAGGCCTTTTCTGGAGTTGGGGTGTAAAAGTCTGCCTTGTAAATATCTGGTTTCGATGTTTCTGTTCTGGGTATGTCCTCTCTTTTCTCTTCATCATCAGGTGAAATTCTAGCAGAAGTCTCTCCCCTAATCTCTCTGTAAAGCTCTCTGTCCTTATAATTACTTTGGACAAGAGGGCAGCTTACACCCTTAGTTTTCGGTGGTGGAGCTCTGACTGCACATCCAGTTTTGCTCTCAGGTTTCATCTCGTTATTTGGTTTCCATCCCCTAAACTCAACCTTCTTCTCTTCCGGCTCAGAACTTCCAGGGTCCTTCTCATACTCTAGAGTCGTGCTTATGTCTTCCACCTTTTCCTCCTCCCTTGTTTTTGCTCCATGTTCCAGGCTCTGGGGAAGGGCCAGGGCTGTGGTTGGAGCCAGTGTTTTTGTTGGCTCATTCCCATCATCAGTCCCTACAGCCTCGACCTTGACCAGAGTGAGGGAGATGAGGTAGGTGGTTCGTCGCTGCAAAGTGCCTGAGTGGCTCATGGGGATCGCAGTGGAGTCTTAGAGCCCTTTAAGCAAATATAGTCATACAGTGAACTGAGAGACAGTAAGGTCAACACGAAGCAGATCTACCAGACGCACCCAATGGGTAAAGCAAATATAGGCCATTAGATGTCTAGGGAACCATTAAGAAATCGAGGCAAAAAAACACATTTTACATGCATAGCTTACACAAGTACAGTCTTTTAACTTTTTACAACACATCATGAATAACAACTACCTGAAATAACAGATAGCATTTGATAATTAAGACATCAAATTTGGTGTTACAAAATCTAACACAGGTGGTTCAGTCCTTCAGATCAATGCAAGAAACATAATGTACATATATCTCGGTGCTGTCTTAGTTTTCTATTTCCATTCACGCACAGATGCTTTTCCCTCTTTCTTTCTCAGATGGCGTTGCATCCCTCCCTGCCTGTTCGATTTGTGGAAGTGCAATTCACCGTCTGAGATTTTCAGACGGGAGGTTACAGTAAGAACTAGACCTCGGCATTATGCATTCTGAGGTATGAGCAGAATTGAAAAAAATCCCTTGCTGTCCATCCACATTCAAAGGCAAACTCTGTCAGTCTCAAAAGAGTCCTTGCCATGTGTTTCTGTTCCACCTGTTTATTTCCTCCGTTGAGCTCTTTAATTCCTCCAGATGAATGTTTTGTTGTATAACAAATGTTTGCTCCATTGAAAGAGTGGCAAGTAACAGTGTCGTCTAATCCGCATTATGTGATCAGTCTTCTGTGCCCATAAGCTGCAAATAGAAGACAATAAAAGCCAAAACCTGATTCAGAACAGGGAGACCGTTTGCTTGGGAAAAATGGCAGACAGAGGAAAAAGGTTTTCTAACTGCAAGCAAATGCATCAGATGCTGGAAATTCACAGTTAATTGCACTGCAATGACAGAATGAAAACATGTTAATATGCCTTCATTCTGCAAGACAGAGACAGAATAGAAAAAGAGAGGGACAGCAGAAGAGCCTTTCTGGAAGCCGTAGAAAACCAGTCGTCTTTTACCACTGCATTCTCGCTCTCTCGCTTGCTTGCTGCGCGTGTTCTCTCTCTCTCTCTCTCTCTCTCTCTCACTCTCACTCACTCACTCCCCCCCCCCCTCTCCACAATGTCTCAGGCAATTAGCAAGTCAAATTTTGCTGAGAAGGGAGGGAGGGAAGAGAAACGGGGGGAGGGGGTGGTGGGGGTGGTAGATAAAATGCATCCAACCCTTTTGAGCCCCTCCTCTATCTCTCCTCCCCCTCAAAGCCACCCTTCCCTGCAACTCCCTGCTCTCTCTGGACGAGTCACACAGCCAGAATGGTTGAGAGAAACGCCACAGATGTGCACACACTCGATACATCAGCTGCAGGACATCGGAAGGAGGAGAATCAAAAGACGCATGGATGTACAAAGTAAAATTAAAATCTCAACAACAACTACAAAAAAAACCAACCCAGAAAATTCAGTTATCATTTATTATGAAGTGGTCCCTGTGAAATAAAAGGCTGCCTTGTCTTCCATAAATCAGCTTGCTCTATGACGTTATCTATCGCTCTTGTTTACTGATTCATTCAGTAGTCACTGCAATGATTCAGTGTTCTAGATTTTTTTTGTGTGTGACAGACCCTGACTGAACTATTTCTATTGTACCATTCTTTTTACCATTTACCAATTTCTTTTCCAGACATAACCCCCCCCACCCCCCACCCCCTGCACAAACACACACACACCCCTTGTACATATCCCTTTGAAATGGGATGTGGTGACAAATCCAGAAGAATTTTTTGGTAGTTACTCATAGAGGGCAGAATGAAAGAAGAAATAAGGGGAGACAGGGATCAATCACACACGACCAATCACAGCTGCAGGCGACACAACAAGCAGAGTAAAATAAGTGGAGGCAGCAGAGAGAGGATTTGATGTGTGAGAACACCGTGGATATGTTCCTCCTGTATATATTTCACTTTCTCTATCATCTCTAACTATAGGTATTTCACTAGTCATTGAAATATATGATTTTCTGATTTTTTTCTGTACAATCAGATCTAATATATCCATTGTCTGTGTGAGGGATTAAGAAGTATAACTCTGCAAGTCACACAGGTAATAGATTCAGTAATGCATGACATTAACATTGTGAGCACAAAATCACCATACATACTGCCAATGTTCATTCCTTCTAGTGTATTCATAACTGTGTGCTCGAATGTTTAATCCTTTTAGCCCTGTTATTCCACAGGCACAAGAACTAAGCCAAACACAGACGAGCTCATTTAGCTACACAGTCTAATACATGTTGCAGAAATTTTGTGACCTAAATATTCTTTTTAAGTGATGTGAGGAATAAACGTTCACCTCAAATACATGATACATTCAGTAAGGCATTTGCAAAACAACTGCTAATACTGCAAATGCATTTATACTTTTAATGGACAAGTGAGGTCATCTAGTTGACAAGACTCATAAAATATTTTATAATTAGACACTTAGAGTTCAAACCCAGTGGGAAATAATTGAAGTTATAGATTCCTTCTTATTTTGTACTTCAGCTATTTACTCTCAGAGGAAATACTGAATGCCATTATTAAATGGCCCTACAGCTGAAATTCAAGATCTTAATAGATGTTTTTTTTTTTTTTTCCAAATTCTCCCAGGCCTGTTCACTATCAAATGAATACTAGCCAAAGCATGTCAGACAAAATATCTCAAGCAGATGTCCCATTATTAGGTACTTCAGGAATGGTTCGAGGTATAGATAGAATTACACATCATTAGACAATAGTGATGCATATAGAAAGTTTATATTTGGTCAGTTACTTTAGCCAGGTTACAGTAAAAGATTAATCAGTAACACTTAGCCATTAATTACACCAATAATTAAAGTATAATATACTCAATAAAAATGCATAATCATGCACTGATATTTTGTTTTTACATAATAGAAAGAATGGAAAAGTGTCTGTATGTATAGATTAAATATTGAAGAAAATACTGAGCACTAAGTATCAACTGCTTCCTGAAGCAGTGAAATTAAATACCAAAGAACATTTAGATTTTTAAGAAGGCTGCAAAAGAAATTTTTGGGTATTCCAGTGAGCATTACAGGATTAACTGGGAGGAAATGGGAGCTCAATCAAACCACCAAGGCATTGCTTAGACAAGGTCGTCCCTCAAAACTCAGCAACATGTGAACTTGTAAAGGAAGCTACAGAGAGACCCACAAACACCACTCAGTGATAAAAGATGAAGTGCATATAAGATGCCTGTATAAAAGGGTGGCAAGAAAGATGGTATTACTCAAGCAAGCACATCAAAGCACATCTGTAGTTTGCCTGAAAACATGTGAGTGACCCAGTTTTAAAATACGGTATAAGGTTCTGTAGTCTGAGACAAATTTATTTTTTTATTTTTTTATTCCAACATTCAAAACAGTACATGTATTGCAAACCTAACACCCATTTCTCAACAAATACCATTCACGCAGTTACATGGAGGTTACAGCATGATGTTATGGAGATTCTTTTCCTCAGCTGCAATTCGACATCTTGTTTAAATTAAAGGATGGAAAGATGATGCAAAATAAAGGGAGAGACTGCAAGACAATCTGCCTCAGTCTGCTACAAAACTAAACTTGGGAGAAACTAAATTCCTAATATTCCCTGGAACAGTGTTTTCTGAACTATAGGAACTATAAAAGGATAGATCTTTGATCTACTCAGTTGTTTTATTATCTTACCCATCATCAAATGTTACATCAAGGTCCTAAACTATATCTTTTATTTCACATAATATCCATCAATGTCTAGAAAAACAACAATAACCATTTACTGACATGAAAATTTATAAATAAAAATATTGTAAAATGACATGCCAAAGATGTAAAGATGTATCAAATATATAAAGCACTACATGGGTGTATTCATAGGTCAAAGAAAAAAAATGAAAAACCAAAACTACTTTTTCTGCATAATTCAGATCTGCTCAGCGTAAATACAACATAAGCTTTTCAATTCAGATTTGAGTGACCTTCATATGTGCCATTTCCCTCTTCACCACTATTTATGGTGCAGGTGAACAATCTTTTAAGGCAAAGACCTTTTTAACACTCAAGGATGCTTTTCAGTACAATCACAGCTTCCAGACAAACACCAGTGGAGCAGCCAATTACACACAGCATACACTCAGCCTGTTTGTGGGAGGAAAGCAGAGAGACCCTGGAGGAAACCCACACAGATAGAAGATGGAAACTCAGCCCAGATGGGGACTTGAACCTAAGCCCCTTAGTGCTGGGAGGCATATGTGCTAACCACCAAGTTACCATGACGTTCAGCAGAGCAGTGTTACAGCATGTTGATGTTTAGATAAGTGCTCACAAAAGACAGGCAATACTGTAAAATATTTTGACAAAGAATTATTGGAAAGTAAATAAATAAAAAAAGCTTAGAAGGTTTTAGAAACAACTGAGGGATGACATATTCATATTCGTGACTTACAGTAAGTCGTTTGCTGGTTAACTGACACTCCATATTTCTGCTATGTAGAACAATGGACTATTGATTTTTATCATTCAAATCATTCATGAGCGTGTTACAGTTGAATAACCATAACCCTACCTGCTTTAAAACACCTGATTCTTTAAATAATTAACTGACTGGCAGAAGTCGTTGTATAAATATACTTCACGTGTTGTACATTGCAACGGTTATATTTTGCAAGATTTTGTTCTTCAAACAGTCAGAAACTTAAAGTTTCTGTATTTGTGTTGTGATTATATTTCGTGACTATTTCTATAAATGAATGAATGAATTAATGTTACATTTACGTTGGGCGTCATTTTCAGAACTCAAGGATGCTTTACAATCAACACAAAGCTTTTAGATCCAATTAGCGCGTGATTGCCCATGAATAATATGGGTTACTGTACTCATGTTGTAAAGGTCAGATAAAACACTACACAAAGTACTCTGAATTTTCTCAGGACATAACAGCTAATTTCGTTATTTTTTTGTCATTCCAACAACACGAGTGATTCCCTACTTGACAATAGTGGCTTGTGGTTTAGGTACACAAAAGGTATTCGTTCATACCTGACATAGTACCAAAGTGGTCATTAGTTAAAACTTTGTTAAATTCAGTGTTGTAGTAGGATCGTTAGATTCATTTATTAGTTTAAATGGTTAAGCCCCTCAGTTTCTTATACACACATGGCTAAATACATACTCTAACTTATCTGTAACGTCTTGAAAAAGCGACCTTACGGAAACAATAAGGAAATGCAGCTTAGTGTAGGACGTCAGGAGGTATACACTGTCGTGAGAAAACGAGAGACGCTTTTCATAGTTAAGCATATTTTTCTCTGTTTTTAATTGTCAGATACATCGATAAAGTTTTAACAATGGTAAACGTTGGATTTACGTGTGCAAAAAACATACTCTGTGCCCTGAATGTGATTTATATGGTGAGTTATGTCGTAAGTTTTATTACCTGTGTAGATTAATGCAGCTTTATTTTTCATTTTGAAAGTTCAAACACTTGTAAAAAGCTTGGTTGTTTTCCGGTGTTCCTTTTCGACGAGGTTGTCTCAGATATTTTATTCTCATGTAATTATGATGGAGCAAAAGAATAGGGTAAATGTTTGGAGACTTTACGTAATTGATGATGATTTGCGTAGATTTCTGACTGGCAGGCTGTTAGCAGATTAACCAAAGTTTTTCTTCACTTGTTGTGTTTTCCTTTAATTTTTTTGTTTGTTTGTTTGTTTTTTTATTTTGTTTACACACTAAATAGTTTTTAATACATCTTGAAGGCCGTTTTAAACAAAGAATTTATTAACAGGATAATAAGGAAATGGACTTTCCCCCCTTTTAAACGAGGCAAAAATGAAAGTCGTTTTACTAAAACACAAAAACAGAGCTGTAACGTTTCACAAAATAAATTTTTAGAATAGTCAATGTAAGCTAATCTGAATATTACAAAAGATGAACATTGTAGACCTGTTAAAATGTACATAAGTAATTAAGTCTTGCTACAGGTGGTTCTGTAAACTAAGAAACACATTCCTGATATTGAAGGACAGTTAAGTCACTTATGTTGATTATTTTTATTTTAATCCTGTATGTTTCAAAATTTACTGATGGGAAGGTCATTCAGAGTTGATCATTGCTGATCTCCCACATTCAAAGTGCATGACCTATAATATGGAAAAGCTGACTAGGTAACTCAGGAAAGCAGTGGAAATGTGTTTGTGCTTCTCCCGATCTTATACACAAAATTCTACTCAGTTGTGCAATGCAGTGACACTCCAGGACCTGTTTCCAGGAACCCTGTTCTAAGATGCATGTGCTGAATTAGCAAAAAACTGACCCACTTTTTTATGAAGATGCATTAAGTAATCAGGTACCTGGGATCAAGTTTGGGATCCAGAAACAGTACCTTCAAAACAGATGACTCGTATCATATTCTCGTTTACAGTAAGATATGATGTATATATTAATGTATATAGGCTAAGTGGTTTATTGTTATTTCCCTCAGATGGAAGGCTTTTCTCTAATTGGAGCATCTGCCTGGGGAAAAGACTTTGGTACAGTAGCCAGTATACATATCATTGATGTGATGACAGCTGTTGGAGTCGTCCTGCTCCTCATCTCCTTTGTAGGGTTGGTTGGGGCTATCAAACACCACCAGTTTATTCTCTTTTTTGTATCCTTTGGATTAAGATTTCAAAAACTCATGATGGTATTACAACATTGTGTGTGTTTTAACACAAAAAAAAGAAAAAAAAAATTAAGATGATTTTTCACTGATGTAAAACCATAGAACATGTCAGTATGGAAAGCACACATGAAAAGTGTTTAGTTTATTAGTAGAATATTGATCTTTTAAAGGGGAATTCCACTTTTTTTTTTTTCAAAATTTCAGCAAGTGAGATGCTAACAGTTATTCCAGTGAAATGTTAACAGTTATTCAAGTGAGATGTTAACAGTTATTACATTTTTTTTCTAATTTATTTCATCTATCCATCCGTTCTCCACTGTTTATCAGGTCTGGGTCACAGGGCCAGTACCCTAAGCAAAGAGTCCCAGGCCTTCCTCTCCCCCTCCACCTCTTCCAGCTTTTTCAAGACAATACCAAGGCATTTCCCAGGATAGTCGAGATATATAATCTCTCCAACGTGTCCTGGGTCTTCCCCAGGGTCTTCTCCAGGTTGGACATGCTCTGAACACCTCCCTGGGAGGCATCCAGACCAGATGCCCAAATCATTTCAGCTGGCTCCTCCCCATGTGGAGGATTGCTAAGCTCCTCACGCTGTCTCTAAGGGGGAGTCTGGCCACCCTACAGAGAAAGCTCATTTCAGTCGCTTTTATCAGCAATCTCGTTCTTTCTGTTACTACCCAGAGCTCGCAGCCATAGATGAGGGTCAGAACTTAGATTAACGAGTAAATTGAGAGCTTTGTCGTTTGGCTCTTCACCACAACGGACCAGTATAGAGTTTGCAGTAAAGTGTGCCTGTCAATCTTCCTCTTCATCCTTCCCATACTTGTGAACAAAATCCAGAGATATTTGAACTCCTCCACTTGGGGCAAGAATTCATTCCTGACCCGGAGAGGGGATCCCACCCTTTTCCTAGTGAGTACCATGGTCTCAGCTTTAGAGGTGCTGATTCTCAGCCCAGCCACTGCACACTTGGCTGCAAATTGATTCAGTGAGAGCTGGAGATTCAGGCCTGATGATGCCAGCAGGACCATATCATCTTTCCCTTCTTGGATCACCACCTTACCATCGTAGAGAGGTTTGCATGCCTGCATGATCCAAGGAGCTACATTGGTTGGGTCCTGGTAGGGTCTCCCAACACAAATAGGTCCTAGGTGATAGGCCAAACAAAGGGTGGCCCTGGTTCTGCCAGGAAAATCTACCATTGTAAAATCTACCATTGGTTTCTACAATATACATTTGAGTACATTTCTCTTCAATTGATTGTTGTTGTTGTTGTTATTATTATTATTATTTGGGGGGGGGGCGGTTGTTTTTTTTTTTACATAGATTTTCCTATTTGAAAAAAATAAGTGAAATTCCCTTTTAAATGGCAGCATGGCATTATAATGTTGTTTACAGGCAAAACTTCATAAATATATCCTTCACTGCTGTCTATTAGTACACAGTCATCCTGCTATTATTGTGTCTCTTCCAGTTTGGCATATCATGTTCATGTCTTGCTTTTAGTAGAAAACAAAAGGTAAGAGCTGCTTCAACATTTGATTATAGACATTTAATTCCTTACTGGGTTTAAACTTATTTACACCCACATCTCTACTTACTTAATTTTTAAATTATTTCAGTACAAATATACACTTTATGTATGCATATATGGGTTATCTATATGTCTGTCAACACAGGAGCAATTGCTTGGCACATACTGGGGCTCGATGAGCAATAACACAAGGAGATCTCTGGAGCAGCACCTGGACTGCTGTGGTCTGTTCAATAGTGAACACAACAGAGAGGAGTTCAGTATGGATGTCAAGCTATGTACCGCTGTACATACCCTGCTGCCTCTACAGATATACGCAAACACAATAACACAGATATACACAAACACAATAACACAGACAAATAAAGACAAACATGACAAAGCCCCGGTTTTATTTCTCTAGGACACAATCACATAGCAGTAAATGTCCATCGTAAAAATTCAAATGTTCCAGTATGCATGAAGGAACCTCAAATGTAGCATCACAAAACATTAGGTGGTGCTCTTGTAATGCAACGGGTGCAGAAAATGTACACTGATATGTAACATCATAACTCTTTACATAAAGGGATATAAAGAGACTGAAGATATCTTCAGTTTTGGCAAGAGACCAAATTTTTGTATTTTGCAGATGATTGCCAAGAAATGATCTGCAATCTGTATTAAATAACTGACTCCATCTCAGTCCAAATCACATTAATTGGCATTAAAAAAACTTGAAAAACACTGGACAGTAAGATAAAACAATACAGTAAGGTAATTGTTTTTTTTTAAAAGATCTAAAATGGTCTATCTTGCATAACATATTGTGGTTTGAGCTTTATTGAATTGTGTACAAGTACTTGTTTTACTCAATTTATATTTATATATAAAGTATTCAGTTGTTTCTTTAACACCTGTCTTTCAGGACTGTAAGCTAACAGGGCATTGTTTCACATGCGGGAACTTAATGTTACAGCATGCTGGTGACACCCTCAAATTCATGGGCTCTGTTGGACTATTCTTCAGCTTCTCAGAGGTTTGTTTGTCCACTTGGACTTGCTTATTCATTCATATGTTTACTAGTTTGGAGAGGTCATCTGAAATGTGCTTTAAAAAACACCAGTATAATCCATATATCATCTAAGTTGGACATATATGGGATTCAGAAGGTATTCAGATTCCTTCACGTTTTAATTTAATTTTAAATTAATAGAATTGCAAATTTTGCCCTTACTTGTGGCCAGTTTAATTAACTGTACATAGTTTAAAAGGGCACAGTGGCCATGATAATTTTGTGGAGAGAAGTCTAGAATGCCCAGTATTCCTTGTAGAGCTGGCTCAGTCTGAGCCTTACAGCCAATCTGAGCCAATGTGTAAGAAGGGTATTGGTAAGGTAAAATGGAAGTTAGAGTTGAATAAAAAGCATATGACAGCCCACTTGGTGTTTGCCAAACAGGACGACTCTCTGAGCATGAGAAATACGATGGTCTGACGAGACATTGTACTCTTTAGGCAGAACTACAAGCACTATGGCAAACACCAGCCACTGTTCATCATCTGGCTAAAGGGTATGTTCACATGGCAGAGTGAATTCCACTAAAGGGTATGTTTACATGGCAGAGTGAATTCCACTCAAAATGCCATTGAATCCTATAACAGGACGCATAATCTGTAGGCTCTGCTCGTTCCGTTGCTGCCACGTTTTTTCCTCAGTGTATCCTTAAGGATCGAGCTGAAAATGTTTCATCTGTAGCTGTAAGGCTTCCCACATCACTTCTCATAAGATAACCAATCAGAAGAAAGTGTGCGCTAATTTGAATCAGAGGATGAACTCGAAGGCAAAATAGAGGATGAGAAAATCATTAGCTGTGTTGGGCAATCAAAGCTGTATGGAGCAAAGTCACCTCTGTGCCACATTTTTAAAAAGTCTGTGTGTGTCTGTATTTCTGATGGAATTCCAGGTGTTTTTTTCAATATAACGTACAAATGTATAGCAATTTGTTTGCTAGTGATTAAGGCAGACATGCTACCTAGCCAGCTAAAAACTAATAGCTGCATAGCTAACGACAAGAGCACATATCCATAAAGACTACCCTGAGAAAGGATAACCAACTATTTTGATAAGAGTAACAGTTAAAAAACAGTAAATAATTAATAAGGGTGAAAGTAAAAAACTAATACTAACTACATCCCTAGCCTTGCCCCTACATCCCTATCCTTGCCCCTATACCCCTAGCCTTGCCCCTACACCACTAGCACTACCCCTACACCCCTAGCACTACCCCTACACCCTTAGCCTTGCCCCTACATCCCTAGCCTTACCCCTACACCCCTAGCCCTATGGTGTCATCAGTATCATGTTACAGTAGTGCTTCTCAGTGGCAGGCGCAGATCCAGAATGAAAGAAGGATGAATGTGGCCAAATACAGAAAGGTCTTTGAAGAAAACCCAAGAGTGCATGGCCTTAGACTAGGGAGATGGTTCAGCACAAACTTTCAGCACTATAACAGCCCTAAACATCCAACCAAAACAACACAAGACAAGTCTCAGATTCAAAGCCCTTCCCAAGCCCAAACAATCTGTGGTGTGCAAAGTTTATAAAGACTTACCCAAGAATACTTTAAGCTGTAGGTGCTGCAGCAGGGGCTACTAGAAAAGTGCTGATATAAGCGTGTGAATATTTAAGGAAATCAGAGATTTAAAACATTTGCAAGAAAATTCTAAAATTATGTTTTTGCTTTGTCATTGAGTGTAACTTGAAGGGGGGAAATATATTTTATCCATTTAAAATTAAATTACAAAACAATAAAGAGTTCCCAAATAAACTGGAGGGTTCTGAATGCTATCTGAATCCACTGTATTCATAGTATTTTAGTTATTTTGAAAGTGTATTAAAGTATTAATTATTTATGGCACTTTTATCTAATTTTTTATTGTGAGTTTCTTGTACTGACTCTCATAATAATCACACGTTCTGGGTGTTTGCAGTGCAACATGTGCACTTATGTAAATATTTATTTTCTTTTTTTAAGATCCTGACTGTGTGGATGGCCTTACATTATAGAAATCAGAAAAAACCTGAAAACCTGTAGAGGTTAATTCAGACAAGTGCATCACAGAGGGAAAGCACAAGGTTCAAGCAAGGTGAATGACATGCACCCAGAGGAAGCCAGGTTTTGAGTCACTGACAAAATGCCATTTCAGTCAGAATTTGATAGGCATTCATCCCAGATCCTCTCATCTCACCCAGAACTAGTTCTGGCAGGTTTATGCTGAAGTGGGGAATGAAGGAAAAACAAGGAATTGTCACAATTACTGCCACAAGGTACAGCACAGATGATATGCTGGGAATTTAAATGTAATTCATAATATGTTTTGTCATTACATGGCAATGACTGGGTTATAAATAATATATTTCATAAAGGTGGAATAAATGCATTAATATATTTATTAACTAATTTAATCATGAGAACACAAACCGGACAGTGTAAAAATAGGAATAACCTGTAATAAAAAGCAAAGCATGTGTAATCCCTTGATTGTATTATTGTACTAAAATATAATGAAGTACAAAATGCATGAATAAATGTGTGGCAGTAAGTTGTATTATTTACTCAAATGTGAGGGTAAATTTGTATGCTGTAGACTTTTAAACTTATATAAATCATTTGTCTTTCCAAAAAACTAAGATAAATACACTTAAGAGCACTTCAGTGGTTGTTTTTCTTAGAGCTCTAACTTTAAAGATATACATTTTAGAGTGGAGTCAAAAAGTATATGTAAAATAGTATGAAAAACATAGTGGAATGGCAGTGAACTTTTTATAAGCTGTTGCTGCTGGCACATGTTTTCTGTAATTACTGGCAAATGGATCTCACCACCAGAGGAATTTGGCTTCCTATTCTTGTTCAAGATTCTGCAAAAACATGTGAGTGGGGTTCAGGCCTGGATTCTGACCAGACCATTCTTCAGTGACTGAACACCCAGATGGATGGCCTTATGTTCACCTGTCTGATTTTAGCATTTAGCAATTTGTTTCCGGCTGTGGGAAAGCCTATTCAACCAAAGGATTCCCACTGGTACCAAATCCCAGTTATTTCAGCCTTGTTTTTATTTTCCAACAGTTCGTTTACCAGGGAATATAGTACCAAGTCTTATATGGAATTGCAAAAGTCAAATGCCAAATGTAAGAAACCTTGTAATTTTAGCTCTGTGCAAGTGTACAAAGAGTTAATTTACTTGAAGCATATAGGTGCCTTTTTAACTTCATTGAGTAGCAGGACTTCAGTAATTTGTTTCTTTTGCCAAAGGCAACCTGAGTGAAAGGGTTAGGTGGCCATCAGTCTTAGATCTTTCTCTTGTAGCTCACCTGACCGAACAGGCGAAGCAATGTTCTGGTAACACCAAGGTCATGGACTCAATTTCCAGCAAGCACACAAGCTGTCTTACTCATATATGCAAGTCATTCTGGTTAAGAGCATCGGTCAAATGCTGAAAATGCAAGCTGGGTCTAAGTTGCTTTGATACAAAGTCTCAAGTAAAGACCAGAAGATAATTTGCTTATTGTTTTGCATTAAATATTTTATGTAGAATTCAGTTAGACATTTACACTAATTTTTACAAACAAATAAATACAACTTTGAGCTGTAGCATAGCCTATACAAAGATCTGTGATAAACACTTATTCTGGGACCACCTCTACTCAATAATTAGCTAAGCAGACAATAAAAAGGTTTTAGGCACAGACCCTCTAAACTAGTGAAGTGTTTATGACTGTAAAGGAGCTAACTGTGAGAGAATGCCCTAATGTTTAATTGGATCATTCCATTTAAAACTTCCACTACTGTTTTACCAAAAATTTGATTTAAAACTGCTCGTCAATTAGTACTTTCTTAAGTCACATTTACTGAAACATTTTTTTGCTTCATAATCATGTTAAGGAGTAGCAGATAAGTGATGAATCTAGATTCCATCAGTGATAAATTACTACTGTGAATCTGCACATGCACAAATCTCACAGAAGCAGTTTTTTACATGCATTCCATATGAATGTAACTGCTGCTGTTCTAATATTGTTATTCTATTTAGGGTCTAGACATGACATTTTCATGGCATATTTTTATTCAGTTTAGAAACAACAAATGAAATGAAAATACCGTTTAAAAGTATTTCATGGTATTTGAAAGCGTCACAAAAATTCAGTTTAGAAGGGCAGGGAAAAACCAAGGAATAATCACTCGGGACTAGTTCCACATACACTGGTTCGTACTGACCTAAATGTGAGCGCACACTTAAACAGTACTCTCACGTAGCACTTACTGACCAAACCACAATGCAAAAACACTGAACATGCACCAAGCCATTTTTAACTGAAATCCCTTATATCAGGGTATGGTTATAAATCAGGGCCTACCAGTGAACATCTTCAAACTGTAAGTTTACAATCATTTACCGATGCTCACTGTAACCATTTCAACTGTAATATACTGCTATTCTGATAAACATTTGGAACCAGACAACTACTAGTTAAAAGATTACTGTGCAATGATCACAAAATCATAGACTGAAAAGCAGCATGTGGTCACTTGTACTGAACTCCCTTTAAACAGAGGAGGAAAAACTTGTTTTTAGAAAGACAAATGCAGCTTATTTATTTTTGGACATATGTTCACTGATACGTATTATTACAAAGGGTACGATGCTGTAATTTAAATCCATTTTGACCTATTCATCAATTCTGTGTTCATAAAAATAGAAATACTCTAAATTACATAATGAAACCAATGATTGTAGACAATTATTTAAAGCTCGGAGTTAGATTTGCATATTTTCATCTACTGGATATTTGTTTTCCCACTCAAAGCTCTTGTTTGTGCTTCTATGGAACTGTAGAACTGATGGGTCTGCAATTTAAAAATGCAAAGGAATCAAAACAACAAACCCAAATGGACTAGAGATATGAGCAATAAAATGTAAAAAGAACATAAAATGGGAATCTACCCTTTATATACACAACATTTCACAAACATAAAACAATTCATCTGACAAGACGGTTTTGGTCATTATGAATCTATTATCTGCAGCACATCGCAGCAAATAAAGCTGTAAGCTCAATCATGCTTTATTATGCTACAAGCATTATATCAGTTTCTTTAACAGAAGTGAAGAGGTTTCAGCCACTGTTTTCTAGGAGTTATTAGGATGCTCTAAAAAGAAACGATGTTCCTGTGCATTTTGGGCCGAGATTCTTCTTAAGGGGTCAAAGGTTAGCATTTTCTGTCGAGAGAGAATGATCAACTTCAATTAGAAATGTGATTTTTTTTTTATATAAATCAATTATTTACTGGGAGCTTTTTAGGTAGTGGCTCCATATCACGTCAAACATTCCATGAGTAACTAGAGATCGAATAATAACTAAAAGATTACCTAGATTTATGCACATTTTAAAAAGCATTCAAAGTTACAAAGCACCAATACAAAGAACTAAACATACCAACAAAAGGTCTGCTCCCTCCTCACTAATTTCCGGAACGCAATCTGTGATTGGCTGGGGACTTTGAGGGCAAAAATTTTGACGGGAAAGTGTAACATCTGTTGGCCACTCCTCTTCACCGGGCAGGCCAATGACACTGGCAAAATACAATGAGAACATACAAGAACATGTGGAGAGCATCACAGCAGTCTGGTTTTCATCCTACAGCACAGTAACAACAGACTTGTGTCTTCTGACTTAAATACACTTTGTAAACCGGTTTAGTGGTACCAAAGAAAAAGAGCATGCAGAATACTACATGTGAGATTTATGCACATCAGCTGAAAACAGCCTAACATCTTTTTCTGAGATGCTATTGATGTGCATGCTGCAGATTCAGAATGCACTTCAGCACCTGAACTACACTAACCTATATAGTTGCATACCAAACAAATCAGTACTTAAATATACTTGGATTATCAAATGCATTATTTTCTGTAGCAATAATTTTGTTTAGGTTATATTTGTTATATATTAAAAACTGACAAGACACAGCCAAAAGTGGTATTTTAGGAGGCAGGAAAAAGGCAAACATATATGTAAAGAGCTGCTATGTATATGTAAACATATATGTAAACTGCTAACATATATGTAAAGATGTCTTACAAGATAAAAAAAAAAGTACATACGAAAAAATCTTTGACAGCTGGTCCACTTCAGATTCTCCACAGAACAGAGGCCTTGAAAAACAAGGTACAATTCACATAGTCAGTACCATTAACAGGCAACTGCAAAACAAAAATTACTAACGTCAATTTGACTAAATGACCACCAGATGTCAGTACCAAGTCAGAACTTTGCAAACATGATCATGGTTGCTACTTGAGAGACATCCAATGACAATCTCATTTATCTAGTACGTTGTACACCAATGTGGCCGGTGGATACATTTTATAGATTGCAATTACAATATACTGCTCTTTTCCAGTTGTGCCTTGGTACAATATATATATGATTTGCTACTACACTGCTATCTGAGGGCCTACTGGACCATCAACCTTATTCCAAAGAATGAGATCATGTGCAACATCCCACATAGTCTGCCTCTATAATAGTGCCTTTCTATTATTTGAGGGGTATACAAGGCTGCAACTATGCTGTACATTTGTGTATGAAAATGAAAGATAGCCCAGCAAAATAAGAGTTTTGCAAGAGTGCATGCATCAAGAAACAGTCCAACTGTTCATGAGACTGTTGCTGTTAACTTTTAAAAGTGCTGTTACTAGACAAAATAAAATACAAAACTAAATAAATTGCAATTATTGCTAATGATTTGAAAGCCTCATATTACTCTATCTTGGGTTGTGCTACATGTGTACACTTGAATCAGAATACACCTGATGTTCTTCAGAATCAAAACTGAACTCAGTTATGTATATGAACATTTTCTGTATGTAAACAGTATGAAAAACAGAAGATTTACCAAAAAATAATAATAATAATAAATAAATATCCAAGACTCACTTGCGTCTGAACATTTCCGCGAAGATGCAGCCTGTGCTCCAGATGTCTACAGGAGTGGCATAGGTTGACTGGAGTAAAACTTCAGGGGAGCGGTACCATAAGGTCACTACCTAGAAGAGGGGATTTCAACACAAAACTTGCTGTAAGTGAGTTAGAAGCAGAAAGTGATAAAAGAGGAACATACAGGATAAGTTGGCATGTTCTGTAGCACAAATATAAATTAAGTGAGGTTTGCTGTCCAGCTTACCACTGGGGTGAGTGCCATGTGGCAGCTGTATATGCGAGCCAAGCCAAAGTCAGCAAGCTTCACCTGTCCCCTGCTAGTGACCAGGATGTTCTCTGGCTTCAAGTCTCTGTGGAGCACTCGATGAGAGTGCAGAAACGACAGGCCACAGAGCAACTGTCGCATCAAGTCCTTTTACAGAACAAGCACACACACATATACACACACACGTTATTACAACAAATCAGTGTACAAACAATGGTCGACTAATGACAAAATTCAGTCCCAGGTGCAATTACTAACATAATTGTTGAAAACGAGCTTTCCTGTGTCATAAAGGAAGTATATAGAGTTACAAAACAGAATATAATGATCCCAAATGCTGTTTGCATTATTTGCATAAATTTAAAGGCTCCCAGACAATTAAGTCATGTCTTAAAATGATTCATAAGTCAAGTAGATATAGAATTGAATAGTCCATGCTCATTTCCCCATGAATAAACTTGCTATTGAAGGAACAGGATCTCTCTTGTGGCTCAACCAATAATACAAATCCACTACTTAAGGGATGTCATGCCCGTTTTTCCAGATAGTTCAGGCTAGTTAAAAAAACAAAAAACGCCAGCATACCATTTATAATTCATTCTTATCAATGTCTTGTGCAATTATAACAACTTTGTCAATTCTTGTTTATGAAAAATCTCTACATATTCAAAAATTTAAAAAATACATCCTGGTGTTGTGCAATTAAACTAGATCTTTTTGTAAACTCTTCTGTACATTGTAGCCTTGTCTGTTTAAGGTGATCCTGAATATCATCAACATGGATGCCAAAATGTCTCAGCTATTTCTGAAAGGGCAGATTATTATTTTCCAGTAAACGTATTTCACCTTAATTCGGCTAACAGGCAGTCCTGGGGACGGAGCCTTCTCCAGATATGTCTTGAGATCCTGATCCACATGTTCAAACACTAGAGTGACTTTAGTCTCCTGGTCTGTTCTTAATGTGGCACACACATCCATGAGTCTGAACAAAACAGAAAGTGCATGTTACAAATACTAGAAATGTTATACTTGTACATTTGCATGTAATTAACTGAATCACATTACATTTGCACGTAATTCATTGTAGCTGTGTGTAGACAGACAGCTACAATGCAGGCTGTAAGTAACTAAAAAAAAAAAAACTAGAAATAGACTACTTTTCCTATTTTAGTTGTGCATGCAGACTGTACTTACAAGAAGTACTGGCTGTAACATACAGGCATAACAAGTGCTTTTATTTTATTATTGTGTTCACTAATTTCAGAAAACCATAAATAATCGGACAAATAGCTGCTCTTAGCCATTTAAATTCAAAAGAAAGTTCAGTGCCAGCAAATCAGACTATTGCTGATACATTGTTAATCAAGAATGCATCGATAAGCTTAGCAGCATCCAAAGGACACTACCACAAGATAACCACAAGATTAAGAATGTACAACAACCTGTCAAGGATTAGTACAGAGAAGCCCCCAAACTCGAAAACCAGACACACACACACACAACACACACAGAGTTCCATGATGATGTATGAATCTAAAGTAAAGAATTTAGAAGCATCTTAACTGCTCAGATTCAGAGAAATACCAGGATCCTACCACTACCACCTCAGGCAAGGCACTTCACCTTATTGCACAACAATGGATCTGAACACTACAACTAGCCACCATATTTTAGGGCCAAAAAGTGGGAGTGTTGTTGACAGGCAAACCCTGCTGAGCAAGTATTTCAATACCTGAACCAAAAAAAGACAGAAATCTAAAAACTAATGCACCACAAGCTTGGAAGAAAATTGCCAGGAAATATAAAGTGTGTCTGATAACTTTATGGATTTCAGCCTTTCATTGTTATCGAAAAACACCTCCACCACTACTAATACTAATAACAATCATCAATTAAAACAAGTGAGATACCATTCAGGTACACTGCATTCCTATTCTTCCTGTAAACATTGCTGATTTGATGTTCAGTGATTGTGATGGGTCACGGTGGAGAAGGGGATGTAGGTGCTAAGGAGGTGTGAATGGGCACAGGTGAGGTGTGACAACTGTGTAGGCTGACTGTAGTTTGACTAGAGAAAAGGGGGAGGGTAGACATCCTTTGTGTTTCGAATCTTGAGTATCAGTTGTTTAGCTGGTTTAGAAGCAGCGAGTCTGATGGGACCTTTGGTGTTTTTACCATGTAAATGGTAACTGTTTGCATTCCTCACCAAATGAAGGAGCAATCATCTGAATGAAATAGCTGTTTGACGGTTATAAACAGCCTTGTTGAGTGCACTGGCCCTTTTATATTGTATTTGGTTGTACAGTTTCCTGAGTTCATTGGAGAACCCAAGGTGCTTGTGGTCCATGTACATAATTTGTGTTGGGATTCAAGTGACCTTACAGAAACTTCTGTATAAAGTTATTACAAGTGTCATTCAGGTTATTGTTTACAGATGTGAAGGAGCCTCATTTGGTTGAATACAGATGCTTCCTCATTTCTTCTATGGTAACCGAAGTCTAGGATCTCAGTGATATCACCTCAGGTGTGATGGATAAGCTTCAGCCAATGAGATGCATCAGGGAGTGAGCTGGATTTCCAAGTGATCTGATATGCAACACTGATGGTGCTGCAGCAGTGGTCGAGTGTTTTGTCTTCTGGTGAGCAGTTGATCAGTTTGAATCCAGGTACTTCAGCATTCAGGGTCAGGTGGTTGAAGTCTCCCATAATGATGAGAGAAGAGGTGCTCCTGTTCAAGCTCCACAAGGTCAGGTCATCCAGCTGATATTGTGCAGAGCTGGTGTGTTGCCAGACCCGACAAGAATTCTAGAATATACTTATTAAATCGATAGACAGGAGATTTTTTATAAAGCGACAGTCAGTATAATAAAGGTGTTATATAACAAGTCTACTGATGCATCATACTGCAACCAGACTGTGTGTTTTGTACTGTAATTCAACAATTTGACACTACATATCAAGTCAACAAAGCAACCTTAACTATCTAGACTATTTGGAGCCCCATTTCTCACCTGCAATAAACTTTTCCCCCACTAATCTACATGCTGCCAGAGTTTACTGTAACCAACATCAACTATCTAACATACTATCTAACAGTAAGGCATACACTTATATAAGCAAGATTTAAAGAAGTGGTGTTCAGATGAGATACTCTCATACTCCTCTTCAAACAATTACATTATATACACACACACACACACACACTTGACAAAACTTGAAGACACCGTCACAAAATATGGATAAGGTTTGCAAAACATTGTAAATATACAGACAGCACAAACAGTGCATCATAACTAAAATATGAATGCTAGAAACTGGCACAAGCATGAGGGTTTGCTGAGACATCAGGATCCTAGTTCATGAACTTCTACTTTCTAGAAGTGAAAGAGTCTGGAATGTGTAGTGAGAGAAACAACAGAGATAGTCTTTCAGTATAGACACTTCAAGAATATAAACAAGTCACAGGAGAAGAATTCTATTTTGGTACCACTCTGGTGTTTACATAGTTTTCAATGCTGCGCTGGAAGGTAGATGTAGCATCTGTTCTAGGCAGAGCCAAAACTAAAGAAACTAATTCCAAAAAAATGCTTACCCTTCCCTCCTGGTACCCCTTATTACATATAATAACACCCTTATACATGGTTACTTATCTATTAAATATGTAGTCTGTTAAAATAGACTCTACAGAAGCCAGATTACAACTGATGCTTGAAACACTTACATTTTACAAGCTTTACAATGCCACCTTAGTCCAGATCATGCAATTGTGAATTTTCACTGAAAAATAACTCAAGACAAACTTTAAAAACATTGTGACTATACACAACTGGTCCTGAGACCAAGACAGCTCTGGTCAAAAGTAGCCGTTTAGTGAACTGTTGATTGTTGAAGCTCATGGTGTGCATGTGTGCTGTCATACTTCACAATATTTGGATGATCAAACTGTTCCAGTCTTCTTAGCAGGGCCACCTCCCGCACAGTAGACAAGGGGAGGCCCTCTTGGTCTGTCTGCACACGCACACTCTTTAGAGCCACAAACTGTCCGCTCTCTTTATCTCTGGCCTTATATACCGTGCCATATGCTCCTCCACCTATCTCAGCCACTGGTTCATACTGGATCCCACTTTCCTGGGTCATGGCCTGCAAAAGGAGGAAGGACTTGTTACAGCTAAAGGGAAAAAAAGGCCAAAACAAAATAAGGTTTCAAATACTAGTTAATGAATATCTTGACATGAGTAGAAGAAATGTATATAAATCTGCCTACAGATCACTTCATGCCCTTATCAACTGTGCCAACCATTTAGGTTTCAGATACACAGGATAATACATTAATTCAACATTAAACATCTTAATACTGAGACATGAATAAAGTCAGAAGAACTTAATTTAAAAGGCAGTAGCATTGCCGCTTTCATTTACATTGACCTTATTTTGTATATTAAAGGTTCTGAATTCCTGTTCTCAGTCATAAGTGTATGTGAATTTTTGAGTTAAGATGGCAGAATCGGAGCTGATCCTCAAAGTGAGAGTCAACTCAACATTCCTGAGACAAACCACCAACACACAGATGTTCTATTCACATGTAGTCATATCCTAATTTGTGAAGGCTGCCTCTTAAATCTCGCATCCGAATCCAAAACTGTAATGTTTTAACCCTACTACGTTCAGCAAATTATTGAGTTTTGTACTTGGTTCTTTAACGTTCAGACCATCTTAAAATTCTAGGAGGAAAACATGGAATTACTTCCTTGATATATGTAAAGTTCAACAAATCTACAGCCACTTTGTTGATTATTCCTGATTTTAGTTTAGGACAAACCACCTTAAAACACAAACTTCTTAAATAAAATACGTAAATGAAAGACACGTACAATATATTTGACTTGAAACAAACAGTATCCGAAACGTCCGATCAACTTAAAAATTAGTTTGTGCCACAAATATAGCGAAACAAGACAAAATTAGCCCCTTCATTTACAATCGGAGCTTTAATTCAGAACATATGGAACGCCACTGTATATCCTGCGTATGCTCATTTTTAAGTTCGCCAAATAATAAAATAATCTTAGCAACACTAGCAGTGGCCTTACTAGCAATAAGCAACCTCAAAAGTACATAGTCAATAGCAAGGCTCCTCTTCCTCAGCACGTGGTGACCAATGGAGGGTTCTTTGTTAATTATTCAGAATGAGATAAAAAAAAAAAAAAAAAAGAAAGCTAAATCAAATAAACTGACAAATAAATCAAAACACTGTAAGCTCAGTTCAAATATCATAAAATGTAAAATACACAATTACTTGACGCATGTTTATTAACTTTGAAGATATTCAAGGACTTATTTCATTTATAACACCGCAAAGGTGTTATTTCTTCGTGAAAATGAACGTCATGCGAAATAAAGATGTACATGTCTTCTGGGTTTTATTTTAATTGAAAACAATTTAGAAACTTACCATGTTCTTTTTCGGTTTTCGAAGCAAACTAGCTAGATAGCTATATCTAGCTGCTGTCTGCCACATAAACACAATATCACATCTGTCCTTCCCTACTTCATTCCGCACCACATAAAGTCGAGCAGAATTGTTCTTTGTTTCCTTGTTGTCTAGATCTAGTAATTGCGAATATTCTCTTAGCCTTCATGCAACTGTTTGTCGAACTTTTTGCCTAATCCTTATTTTGAACTCTCATTCTGAAAATTAGATGCTTCCTGTCTTGTCATGAAGGCGGAGTCAGAAAAAAACGAGACAGCCTACTCACAATTGTGGAGTCAGAGCACAGTTGAACCAACCTATGGTTTGAGCTAAACACTAAACACAGCCCATAACGCTGCGTAAAATCTTATTACCGCCTGTTTTCAAAAGGCGTTCTAGAGCAAAACTAAAAAGTTTTATTTGTGATTAAAATAACTTAGATCTGAAAGTTGGACTACAGTGTCTGATAGTATTTCTTACAAATGGGTTAATATCTATTACTTTTAACATTAATAATATTTTGCAAGAATATACACTGGAGATCAAAACTATAGAACACACAATTTCTTAAATGTCAAGGTCATTGTGTAGCCCTATGTGAAATTGTCCTGAAATAACAGTATTTTAAGCTTATTTTATAAATTGTATATATTCTAAAGGCCAGCATAAAAAACTTAAATGATATAATTGAAAAAGAACGCTGATCAGAATTACAGAACACTTTCAGATACCTGCAAGTTATTGGTGTTAATCTGGCACCTGGTGCTAATTTCCTTAATTATCTGACAAACCCTATTTAACTGGGAGCGTAACTTTCCAGTTTTCACTGGAAAGAAACAGCAAGATAAGTTGGTCGTTCCAAGTCTGTGATTTTTAGAATAATGCATCTTTACAACATCACATACTCATTCAAGTCCCTCAAGAAGGCTGGTCGCCCACAAATGTAAGAGAGGACAGGATAATGCAGAGAATCTCCATGAGTAATCAGTTCAACACTGCAGCTGGAATCGCTCACCAGTTCAGCACTGAACAGGGTAAGGATCTGTCTCGTCATAACGTGTCTTGACATTTAAGAGCATTTGGACTGAAAGCCCACTCTGCAGAGACCAAACCTCTCATTAGTGGAAAGAATCAAAAAGCTAGACTCACCTTTGCTGAGGCGCATGTTGTGTGGACAGAGAAGTGGTCCAGAGTTCATTTTAGTGATGAAAGCAAGTTTAATTTATATGGGTCTGAAGGGAAACATTATGTTCATCGACAAACTGGGGAAAGACTGAACCCAAAGTGTGTAAAGAAGTCAGTGAAAGGTGGAGG
>JAOYMR010000018.1:6666624-6681021 GCA_025802075.1 Tenebrosternarchus preto | reverse complement strand
CTCCCCCCCTTAACATGCAGCTCCTCAAGCACGACTACAAAACTAAAACCAGAAACAGAACCAAAACTAGACGGGACGAAAACCAGAAACAGAACACGAAGCAGAGACGGGAGACGAAGCAGAGACAGGAGACCAAGAAGGAGCAGGAACCAGACGAGGAACAGAAACAGTACCAGGTGGAACGCAACCAGGATGAGGACGAAAACGTAGCTGAGAGGATGAGGAGGCACAACAAAAAACAATGCTGAACGAGGAATGACCGGTGGTGACACAGGACGAGGACAAAACAAGCATAACCTAAACCAAGCAAACGACAACAAAACAGAGACCAGAAGAAACAAAGACACCGGCTCAGAGATCACATGGGCACCGGGACCAAAAACAGGACCAACAACAGACAACATCACTACATCTGGGACAGCAGAAGGCAAAAACAACAGAACAGAAGCCAGAGAAGACACAGGACGTGAGCTGGCAGATGGGGCAAACACAGAATCAACAACGGCCAGGACGGGCAGGACCAAAGCAAATGGGGAACCAATCCTTGAATCTAGAGGTGAGGCGGTGGCCTCTGGCGAGTCTCGAGGCGCAACGGCTTCAGGCGGCAGGAGTCCAGCGAGTCCAGAGGCGTGACATCGATTTTTATGTTGCCCTTGGGTACTGGAACAAGCAGGGCAATGATTTCGGCATAGCACTTGGGCACTAGAATGGGCACGGGAACTGCCCCAACACAAATCTGCAGTTTTATTCAGGACAATGGCATATCCAACCCCCCCCCCACTCAATTTAAAACATGTGTATTGTCTCATTATAGTATCTAACTAATTGTAGTGTATAGGTAGATGACTTGTATTTTGGTAATAAGTATATATTATCTTGGCCTAACTTAAGTTCATCTTTAGTAATCATTATGTAATGTTAATGCTTAAGTATTCATTACTAGACCAAAGAAACAACTATATTTTCATAGTCAACACCAATTCCCTGCAACATGTCTAATCTGTTGTGTTTCCTACGTTGAATTAGCCTTAATCTCTGACAAAGCAGATTAAGGAACTTGATACAACTGATTATGAATATTCTCAACCACCCCACCTGCACACCGATCACTAATCTGCACACACCCATCACACTTCTCAATCACTTCACCAGTCACCTTTATTAGTTCATCTCTTAGTTCATTATGTGCATTTTTCTTGTTTATACACAGACCTGCTCCAGCAGGTCCATGTCCTCACTACTTTGCATTATTCTCTCAATGATATTATGTTGACCCAAAAGTGCTTCTTTCTGTCTTCCTTGCCTGGAGTTTGCTGCTGGCCTCTACGCAGGTTCTTTCTGTTCGATGCTTGTTCAGTTAACCCTTTTCATTTTGCTTTAGTTTTATTTGATGAATCTCTGTTTGCCTTTCCACTCCGGCCTCACTCCTTGACTCCAGCACCATGTCACAATAACCTGTGCGAGACTATGCAATAGAGTTGTCTCTTTCTCACACATCTGTTATCATTTGGAGTTTATACACACTTAATCTTCACCTGCACCTATTTCCATTGTTAGCTGTAAATAAGATGGATAAGGTATACTTATTTACAACAACAAAACCCCTATTCTCTGAAAAATAAAGGGGCTGTTGGATTTAATAGTCTCAACATAGAATATGTCACGGTCTCCCTGGCTACTCACTCCAATCTGTTCCTGTGTGTTTTGATTTTCACAGTGTTTACTTCACCTGATTCTCGTTTTCGGTAAATTGCTTTTGGTATTTAGTCTCCGTCTGTTTTAGTTCTCGTTTCTGGTCATTGTTTGTGGATGTTTATGGTTCTTGTGAGTGCTTGTATTTTCATGCTTGTGTCTATGTACATTTATTAGCCTGCTTGTTCGTTGTTTTCATGTATCATGCTTCATTCTGGTTATATGACTCTGGACTGTCCTTATGAGCCAGACCTCATCCCTGGTGATAAGGTTATCGCCCCAGTACTCAACAGCCTTCCCCAGATGCCTAAGGCCGCGGCTTGCGGTCTACGCTGGAAACCTGAGGCCGCACCTCATGGCTGTCCCCTGTCTCCAATGTCCACTGCTATTCCCAAGAGCGATGCAGAGGTTGTCGCCATGCTCGTTCCTGTGCCCAAGTGCAACGCAGAGGTTGTTGCCATGCCTCTGGACCGCCGCTGTCACCACCTAAAGCTGCCGTCACCTGTTATTGTCCCCGTTTTGTTTCCTGTGTATGTTTTTTTTCCTGTGTCCTGTGTGGTTTCTTTGCCGGTGTCTTTGTCTCTTTTGGTCCCTGTTCTGTTGTCCTTTGCATGGTTTTGGTTACGCATGTGTTGTCCTCACCCTGTGTTGCTGCTGGTCGTCCCTCGTTCGGCATCGTGTCCTCTCCCTCAGCTCCGTTTTCGTCTTTTGTCCTCGTTCTGGTTGTGTTGCTTCTGGTTCTGTGTCTGCTCCTGATGTCACCCCTGTGTCTTGCTCTGTTTCCTCTGTTTGCGCTCTTGTTGTCCCTCATGTTTGGTTCTGTGTTGTCTGTTGCTGCTCCTTCTGTTGGTCATGTGTCAGTCTTTGGTTCATCCTTTGTGTTCCCGTGTCTGTGTCCGGCTCTGTTTCATCCTCTTGTGTTTCTGTTTCGGCTCTCGTCTCCGTTCCTTGACTGGCTCCTGGTTCTGTTGCTGCTCCTTGTTCCATTCCTTACCTGGTCCCTGGTCTCATCTCTGCTTGGTTCTCAGTCATGTTTCTGCTCCTTGTCTGCCTCGGTCTCCTGTTCCTGTTCCATGTTCTTTGTCTGGTCCTGGTCCTGTCTAGTTTTTGGTTCGGTTCTGTTCTGTTTCAGGTTTTGTTCATTCCCGCTCCTGTTCATGTTTTGGTTTTCAGTCTTCAGTTCACCTGTTTCCTGTTTTCGGTAAATTTCATTTGGTATTTAGTCTCCATCTGTTTTAGTTCTCATTTCTGGTCATTGTTTGTGGATGTTTATGGTTCTTGTGATTGCTTGTAGTTTCACGTGAGTACCCGTCTTCTGTTTTCATATCCCTGCTTATGCTCATGTCTATGTACTTTTATATTATTTATGTACATTATTAACCTGCTTGTTTGTTCTGTTTCCGTGTATCATGCGTCATTACAGTTATATAACTCTGAACTGTCCTTATGACTACGATCTTGGATTTGCCCCAAATAAATCTCACTCTTCTCAGCAATTGTGTCCTCCTCCATTCCTTTGCAACTCCCTGATATTTAAAAATAAATCTGATGGTGTAATAATATATGCAGGTTAAGCCTACTTATGGACTGAACTTAAATGTCTTAAAAGTGAATTAGTATAATTCAAGATGTTGGTGTTTCTTAATCCAGATCATTTCTTACTTCTTCAGTGTACCTCTTTAACCTGGTCTATACTTTACTGAATGTTTTATTTTATTGTACATTTACAATTTGTTTATTAAAAGATTTACTAAAGATTGAAAGGGCTACTGTGGAGTTTAAATATAGAGTGAAGTTTAAATATATGTGAGCGTAGTAAAATTTATGTTTGGCTGAGTGGAGTAGCCTGAGAATACTGTGATATTTTCTGGTTATTTTATGTATAGCCTATAGGTTGTTTGAAGTTGGGGTTGTTCGGGTTGTAGGAGGTTGTATTCTGTTAAATGCATGTAGGGGGTATTTATGGATGAAGGCTATTTGGCATTCATTGTTATATCAGGTTATGTTAGCATCATAAAGCATGGTTACATCTTACAAATTTGTGGGGCATGAAAAGGCTCAAATGTTAAGCTTTAGTAAATAAATAAAATAGACTGATGATTAAAATCTAATTGCTGCTGTTAATACAACTACTACTGCTAATGCTACTTGTCTGGAATGTCACAGAGGCAGGATACAATTGCAGACAAAACTTTACTCAGCACCACAGTATAAAGGGGCAGTTTGTCAAGAGATAAGCAAACAGAAACTGAAGGGCGATCCAAAGGGAGAGTCGCCACAGATATCACTACACTCCACAGATCTCCCCATGGAGAGAAACCACAGATATCACTACACTCCACAGATCTCCCCATGGAGAGAAACCATGAAGCGCAACGGCTGGAAAGAGTTATAAGGTTTTAATAGGGCAGGTAATGGAGTCAAGGTACAATACCACTACAATTGCTATTGCTAGTAGTAGTACTTAAACTGTACTAGTGAAGCTGGGTATGTTTCTTAGACACTGTGGAGACTACCATGGATCTGCTGTTCTCAGGAGTGCTTGGTGATGCAATAAGTACAGCCCAGGTTAGGAAGTGAATGACTGCACAGGGGGATTAAACTTAAACTCCAGTGAGCAAGTAAGAAGGTGTTATTTATTCAACTGTTTTTAAATAGTTATCTACTATTAATTTTATCGTATTGTTTCTAGATAAACTATAATTAACCTTTATTCTTTTATCCCTATCAAGAAAGTTTATTTTCTGTTCATTTTAAGCTAATACTTTTGCACTAATAAAGTGTTTGGCTTCCCTGAGAGATATACTGAAAGTATCTTCTACCCTACACCTAATTCTAATAAAAAATAAAAAATAAAAATCTTAGCACCAAATTTTACGTCCATGGCAATTCCTCGAGACGTCTACTTTGACTAACATTAGCCAAGGACCAGGTTTCGGTCCGCTGTAAACACGTGGGTTTCACGTCACATGTAAATCGGTACCTTGGACAGCGGCGTTTGTCAACGCGGAGAAAAAAAAACGATGAAGCTTGTTTTCTTTTCCTCGGTCAGAGGGAGTGAAGATTTGTGACGGGAAGATTGTGACGGGACCACAGTAATAGGAACTGCAATGCCTTTCCAAATGGTTAATCTCTGGAGCAAATCTGCGTTCCCTCATATTCTGGATATTCAATCTGTTATCTTCCTTAAGTAGCAAGTATGCTATCTAATTTCAAGTGAAAATACATTATCAGTGTCTTTGAGCTAGCGTGTATACTTGCAATAACTAGGCTACGTGTTGTTCGTAAACAACCCTGTTGTTACAGCAGCTATTTTTGATGCTTCGAAATATGGACTGTCTCTGTTTTGGTAAGGAATGTAATGTCCTTCTGTTGTTCATCGTTGCAGACAGTCAGCGAGGTATCAAAATGTAAATTCGTTGTGAAATGGCTGAGTATTTTCAAATTTGGAGACTGATCAGAAAAGGTTTAAAATGCGCCCCCGATGGATTTTTAAAGTGGATCTTGGATTTGTTGGAAGGGGACACGGCGTGGTTTATCGGCTATTTTTATAAACCTGAGCAAAAACAATCGCCCCAAAACAGGGAGAAACATCCTTATCTGATAGCCAGGACGCTATTGAAGAACAAAAGAGGGATGCGGTGAATCACAAATTACTTCAATATGCCATTTTGAATGGACAATGGAAAACAAAAACTATCTGCAAAGATGAACTGACATAATGTCAGCAGGCTTTTAACTAACATTTTGTATAACAGTCTGTAAAGGCGCCCGAATTTCCCATTCGATTAGAGCTGCCTTTCCTTCGACAGAATACAAAAGACTATATTCCTAGCACGTGAACACCATATGTGAGTTCGGGGGTTGTTTATTACTTGAGCGTTTTATTACATAGCAAATATGAATGTATGTTCAGGTCACCTTTAACATTTTGAGGAACATAGAATTTGTGATAACAGCTTCCTCATTGGTAAACATATACGCTCAACCGGCTCCTTATTTAACATTTTTTAAGTAATCGCGCCACTAAAAATCCGTAAACATGTGTTTCAGACCCAACTTAAATTAATGAATAAATAAAACCTACACCCAAATATTGAAATAAAGTTAAAAGTTTATGAATCCTTGAAAGTAGCAGAACCTCGCAGTGCAACATGTTCAAATACAGGATCCGTATGTTTCTCAATGAACTAAAAGTTCTAGTCTTTATGCGTTCCGACTCCAGACAAAGCGAGTCGGACGCGGAATCAGACAGGCGGTCTGGTATTCGAGGTATTCGATTTGGGGACTGTGGTTGGCCGACGTTCAACTGCTCCAGCAGGGATGACGAGGAGGAATACTACGGAACGGGTCCCAGGCCACGGAGCCAAGCATTCGAGTACAGGCATACAAAGCAGAAACCGGACCTGGATACAGGGTCACTTACGAATAGCATGGAGAGTGTACGCTCGCCGCAATGTCGGATCTGCTTTCAGGGACCTGAACAGGTAGGCTGTATGACTGGGGCAGAGATACACAAATCTAGTCTATTCGTTGATCATTTTGTGTAGTTACGAACTACAGGTTTGATTTAAAACATAGGGTTTACACTATTTCTTTCTTCAGCTCCTGAACATAAACCGTTATTGTTCGCAGGTATCTGACCTAGCCGTTTAGTATTTTTTTTTATATATATAAAATTCTTAATTATAGTAAGCTTTTTTGGGGTTTTCTCTTGCGAATCATATTCTTCGAACAGAGATTTCTTTGAGAGTCTTTTGCTAATGAATTTTTATACAAAAACTTAATTACTTAAAGAACGCCTTTGAGTGTATACAACAATAAGGTAACCTATAACTAACAATTAAGTTATGAAAAACAGTTTACCTGTTCTTATCTGAACTTAAAAATTGTTTAACTAAATAAAATATAAACTTTTTGTGTATGGTTAAAAAGTACACCAGTGAAAGGAAAAATTGGCACCAGAATCTTTTAGCACTGATTCCTAAATCACATTTAAAAACATATATTAGGCTTTCCAGTAATGTAACGACAGTACAAGCTGTGTAAAAGGGAATTAAAAATTATTTAGTACTGGGGAGCAAGACTGAACTCACAGAGTAACTGGATCTGGCTTTAACATACATGCATGACGATTGCATGAAGCCATGGCTTGAATAGTACTCTTGTATACTTCAGGTTTACAATGTTCAATCTATACATCCTCAGCATTTAAAAAAACTATTAAATATTGTCTTCCCAATTGTCTGTATTATTAGTAGTAGTGGTCACAGTAGTAGTAGTAGTAGTAGTAGTAGTAGTAGTAGTAGTAGTAAAGTAAATATCATAATTCAGGTTAGTGTGAATTGCTTCCCTTTGCTAAGACTACATGATAAGTACTGTTGAAAAGATTTAGTAGTGCTGATACTTGGAGTCTTGGAGTCTGTAAGCCTACATCTTTCTTTAAAAGGCCTTGAAGCCAATGCTGCAAATTCAAAACAATGGCTGCTCCCTTGAAATTTCTATGAACTTCTCCCATTAACCTGTTTTTTCTGTGAGGTGAAGTGTCTGAGAAAGCTGTATTACATTTTTATTATAAATAATTTCGAAAGGGGATTATGCAGTTAAAGGCTTTTCCAGGATGCTGCCTCTGGCCATCAGAGGTTGGGCTCGCTGAAATACTGAGCTCCTTCTCCATCGTGTTTCACCTTAGTCATCACCTGTGGTTAATTAATTCATCAGCAGTTTTGCATTTAAGATGCCCCAATGTCATAGTTAAGTTGCAAAGTATTTCTGCTCCTTATAGTTTGCTGCTCTGAGCATTATGTCTTAATTTGTCTGCCTCGTTTTGACCCCGCTTTTGTCTAATTCCCATCTGGAGTCTGGATTACAATCTTTTTTTGTTTGTTTGTTTGTTTGCCTGGCTACTCTTTGACTGCTTGTATTGTTAACCCGTCCCTGTTTCTTGGATTATTGCTGTCAGATTTGAGTTCTGGATTCGTTTGCTTCCCATTCCACACCTGATTTTACACACTTTTTGTTTGTATCATGTCCACAAAGATCTTTTTGATGGATGCTTATTCATGTTCTGTAAGAAACTTCCAAGGAAATGACTCCTTAAATGGTACTCCTTTCTCACATGTCCTTCTAACCTTGTGTACAAAAATTGCCATTGTGAATGTTTCTTAATGCTAATTTGATCAATTTTACAGTTCTTGCTATAGAGGATCTGCATGTTTCTCAATGATATGTAAATGCTTGATGTACAGTATTTGCAACTCCTGACAAAGTGAGCTGAGTGCAGAATTGGACAGGAAGTCAGGTGTATGGAGTAGTTGAATTGGACAGGTAGTCAGGTGTATGGGGCAATCGAATTTGGAACTGTGAGTGAACTGTTCACCTGCTCAGAATGTAAATGCCACTGTGAATGTTTCTTCATGTTACTTTAATCAGTTTTATGGTTATTGCAATAAGTTCCGAAAGGCCACCCATCCCTTCAAATCCATACACTCCACTTAAATCTTTCTCTAAAGCCCCTCTTTCCAAATACATACATACTTAATGCTTACTCTTAAAAGTGTTGTTTGCACATGTAAAAACTAACCAATTAACCAACCAAACAAAAATGAACAAACAGGAAATACCACATCCTTGTATAAGTTATTTATTCTTGATGGTTAAAACAAGTGTCTAAGAAACATACCCAGCTTCACTAATAGAGTTAATGCATGCTCAGTGCCACCAGTTCTATCTGAAACGGCCATATTAAACAATGACAAGTCACAAGGGTGCACAAGAAAAACGCACAGTGGGCTTCATTTATCAAAATCTGGGAAGTGGAAAGCAAGTGAATTTAATTTCCATGCGACAAAGTTTGCATCAGCTCTGAACTGTGCCTGGTGGCGAAACGGAAGGACAGCCAGCAGAGGTGCTGATGTAAGGTTTTCTTAAGGAATGTAATCAATATCGACTCCACATTGAAAATAAATAAATAATAAAGTTTTCTAAGTAAACAAATATTTTTTAAAAAAAACATACAGTATTCTGCTGTTGTGCATTTCAGTCAAACTTTTTAAATTTTGGTAGAACCCTTTGCCCTACAGTTAAAATATGTTTCATCCTCATCCTGTTGTTTTCTTGACCATAGTATTCTTGTTGGCTATCTTGGGTTAGTCATTGAATATTTTAGTAGAAATTATATTTGTTATAGAGAGTACTATTAGGCAAAATGGCTTGGCAATTCATGTGCTTTAGTGTCCAGTTTCTCAGCAGCTTGTATAGTTTTTTCTGTTTGTTTGTATAGCATGAATTGATGTTTTTTCCATGTTCAAGTCTGCGCTCACATTTAATCACATTTAATCACACTCGATATGGTAGGTTCACTGTCCTCACTTCCATTCCCCACAGTTCTCTTACCCAGTTCCTTCAGAAACATCAAATAACCAACATCAGTCATGTGCTACAATGTGCTACATCACTTTCAGTTAATTTAACTGAATACACCATCATTTTCTGGAAGATTTTGATCCCTTGATAAGTCCCTTTTTTTCCCTAAGAATATATGAATTGCCTCATTTAGCAGAATAAATCATCTTTGTAAAAATACATTATGCCACTGTTACAAAGGACAGAATGTTGCCCCACTTCCACAACCCTTAATATATTGAAATTGTAAAAAAAAAAAATCAGTGCAATACACAAAATTCCCAAAGAAACAGGACATTATGAGGTCCTACAACACTTGTCCACATATATATTTGGACAGGAAATCTCTGATGAAGCTGGAGAAGAAGACTGCACAGATTGATCAATCAAATAAACCAGTAGTGGTTCTCTTCAGCTTCTTCTTATCAGTTTGGTAGTTATTTCATCTTTATTCTTGTGTTTTTGAAAACCTTTTGTGAAAAGCATGAGCTCCTTGAAGGAAGACTCTTTTGAATCAACCCTTGAGTGAGTAATTATTAACCTTTTATCAAACTACTGGGGTATGATGAGTTCCTGTTAAACTACCAGGGCATGATGAGTTCCTGTTAAACAGCATATAAAGAGCATACAATACTGAGTCAGCTGTTTTGATATACACCAACGCCTCTTAGTAGGGTCTCTGCTCAGTGGCTGAGGGAAATTCTGTAGACATTAGGTTGTAAACCCCAGAGTACTGTCATACCACCTCTTAGTATCATGAGAAGCCTTTAAATTAAACAAGTTAAGCACAGTAGTGGTTAGGAGGTGATGTCACAAAGACCAGGGAATGTGCCCAGAGTCCATACATTTCAAGCTTCTTCCTTTAAAGTTTGTCTCACACTTCTGTACTAAAGTCTCCCTCTGCCAATTGTATGCAAAACTAATATGCCTTTCCTCAAAATGTTCTCCATTTTGTCTTTTTGAATTAGTCACTTTACAGCTATGAAAAAAAAGAATCACTGACATGTTTCTTTAAGGTGCAGGGCTTTAAAATGATGATCTAATGTGTGTGTGTGTGTGTGTGTGTGTGTGTGTGTGTGTGTGTATGTGTGTGAAAGAGAGTGAGAAAGGGAGACAGGGAGACTGAGTAAATGCTGTTAAAGACATGAGCACTACGCATTGCCATGTTGGCAAACAGGCAGTGAAATGTGTGTCACACTGTGGCCAGCAGCACCAGGGTTATCTACCCTCACATGTACATTCACAAATACATAAGCATGCAGATAGATAGGGCTTTACTGAAAACAACTAAAAGGTGCCTGGAAGAGATACAACAGGATAGTAGACAAACAAATAGACAAACAGAAATAAAGGATTAAACACCTTAAAGAACAAAAAAGAAAGCAGTATGGATTACTGAGAAAAACACACAGACATAGAGGGAGAATACAGAGCAGCTACAGAGTAGCCGTCATCACTGTACATCGGCATTGTAGTAATAAGAATATACAAAAACATACGTGTTTAATGCCCAACCACTACCAATCTGTACGTGTACTCCATAACAGTCAGACTCTTGTGAAAGTCTCAGTATCTGTGATGCTGTTCTTTTTGTTCATTACCATTTTTTCCATTTCTGTCCATGCTGCGTTTTTAAAATTCTTTTTATATTTTTCCACATTTCAAAATCAACGGAAAAAGAACAATTGCATGAAATACCACCACAGTTTTACATTCAGGTGAAGTTTGTGCCAAAACTAGTGATACTAGTGATCTTGTGATACCAACATTATATATATATATATATATATATATTATAAACACTGTTAAAATATCAAGTGTTTACAAAACAGTTCAATCGATTAATCGATTTTGTTTAATTTTTTACAATTACCTATAATAACATTTCTCTGCAAACTATGACTTTAATAGACTTTGGTTTGACAGGGAGAGCTCCTGAGTCCATGTCGATGCGATGGCTCTGTGCGCTGCACCCACCAACCTTGCCTCATCCGATGGATCGGTGAAAGAGGGTCGTGGAGCTGTGAGCTCTGCTACTTCAAATACCAAGTATTAGCTATTAGCACTAAGAATCCACTGCAGGTGAGTATCTCGTGTGTGTGTGTGTGTGTGTGTTTATTTGTATAGTGCAGCAAGTTTGTGAAGCAAGTTATTTTGTTTAGTCTCTGCCCATACCTGTGAAATTTCAAAGTACTAGGTGAACAATTCTTTTAACAGAAGGAATAGGTATTTTAATTAACAGCCCTTATTCCACAAAACTTAATTCTACAAATGAACATTCTGTTAAGTAATATTGTGTTTAGTACTTGTTTAGTTAACAAAACTGAAGCTACTGATGACTGGTTAGACATCTTCAGATATTCATCCTAGCCAAGAACGCTACACTTCTCGACCACATTGCACTACATCTAGGGAGTTCTTTTGGTTAGATTTGCTCTGACGCTTTTCCCAACTTTGAATTCTTACCCCACCAACGGTTCCATCAACAATAAAGACAAATGACTCTGTTCTGCAGCCAACCATCCATGCCCATGCCATTAGTAATGACAGATGAGATGATTTGCTTTGGATCATGAGCAACTCATTTTTGTTTTGTTTTTTTAATATTTTATTCTATTTTATTTTTTGTATTTTATTTTCATTTTTTTCTTTCCACCACCCTGATTCAGATTCAGCTTCTCATATATCCATAAAACTGCAAGTTCTTCTCATATATCCATAAAACTGTAAGTTCTTGAGGCTTCTTTGTTCATTTTAAGACACAATAACAAGACATTTCTTCTGCACTTTGCATCAAACCTAGAACTTTTGCTAGTTGTATTGTAGCAAATTGTTGTAATTCTGGCTGGACAGCAAATTGTTCCATTACGTTTGGTCCCCTGAAATGTCTCAAATCTTTATACCATGCTACATCAATATTCCCATGGTATGGAGATAACTAAAAGTCATAATATTTAATGTCATGTCTGAATGGAGCCCAAACAACAACAAAAAAAATTATTGTTTAATAATTACATTGCACTTTACATTTATACTCAGTGATCAGAAAGCCTGGTTTAGAACACAAACACTTGTTTGCAACTGCCATACAATCTGTGACAGTAAGTAAACAAGTGTTACCTTCCTAATGAAAGTCCTCAGATTCTTGAGGGGTGACATGGTGATCATAACTGAATGATCATGTTTCCTATGATGTTAGGACATATCCACCCTGTGTTCTGTGATGTCAGGCCGTATCGACCCTGTGTCCTACGATGTTGATATTGAGATATTGACCCTGTATTCTATGATGTTAGGACATACCAACCCTGTGTTCTATGATGTTAGGACATATCCCTTTGGTTACAGTCATCTTTATGCCTTCATGTAATCCTCTCGATCAACCACATGGGCCACTTGGCTCAGTACCATCTGGAAACTTGTATTGGAAGACAATATTTTGTCCTTGACTGCACATTAATCCTATGGAAAGATTCCTACTCACATTTCTATTTGCAGAAAACCTGCTATATTGATGCATGTCTATGCAGGGTACAATAACAGCTTCATGATCAAATTCATTGTTACAAATATATGGAATTCTTATTTACTTACATTCACAGGTTTATGCCTAAACACACAAGTGCAAAAAATGCTTGAGTGTAAAGGTATATCTTACTTTTTGAATGGACCAGCATACAATAAGCTTTGCCAGTGTGTTTATTGTGTACAGTGTTATGAAGGTTTCCAGTTTCAAAAAGAGAAAAGCTGATGCTTAGAATGTGTAGAAATGCTTTAATCCACTATATGTACAGGCTGTATATGTGTATCTGCAATGTGAGACTAAATAATGCTGACAGAATGAAAAGAGTAATGTATTTGTAAAGATTGTTATCATATAGAAGATAAGCTTTCCTGACAAACACTGAGCATCACTCAGTGGGTTAGATACACAAAAGTTGCCATAGTATCTAATGTACATCTACTCTAAACACACTTTCTGTAATAAAATCCCCAGGTTTCTATGAACTCAAAGTTAATAGATCTGGGTTGCTAAACCTGCTATGTGGAATATCTGTTAACTTGGAGTTTGTGGAAACTAAGGTGTTTCCTTTCTAAAAATCAGCTCAAAATTAGCTGTTATGGCAACATCTGGTGAAGGTAACATGCCATCTAACAAGTTTACAGAACAAATCTTTTTTTGTTTGTTTGTTTTGTTAAGTCTGCAGTGCAAACATTCTCAAAAATATTCCTAGTTGATTAAATTGATCTTTGATAACCTACAGTTTTTAGCAGAGTTAATTGTTTTTCTCCATCAAATTACACCTGATTGACTACAGGATTCACCCTAGGTTTAACTAGAAATTACAGCTGTGCATCTTTTTAAAAATATATTTGTGGCTTGGCCAGACTAATGCTATGAACCTATGAATCCTGACTATAAATATAAAATATAAAATAGTTATAATTATTAATAATAGCTCTAAGTAGCCTAATAAATAAATAGAATATGATGATTCTTTGTAGAAAACAACACATTTGCATCACATGTTCCCTCCCATGTAATTAAGACAGAAGGTTTCCTCTTGGAGAGAGAGGGTACCCCTATCTGCTGTCTCTTATCACCACATCCTGACCCTGCTGTTGTCTTACCCACTGCAGGAATAGAGCCAGGACTGAGACTGAAATATAGGCCAAGCCAGGTTCCATTGTCTGAGGGGACTCTGAGTTATCACCGCTGAGAAAGCATGAGTCTTTACTGTGGCTTGTATGGTATTACAGAGAACCTGTCATACCACACAGAGGAAGAAACACAATCATGGCAGATTTGGCAGAGTCCTTAAGAAACACCACCGGCATAATATTACTTATTACCAAATGCTCAAAACTATCACCCCTGCATGTGTTTCAAAAAGCTAGACAAAACTTTATTGATAGGGAAAAGGTTTTCAAATTTTTTCATGTCATGAAAATATTTAATCATTTAGAAATCTATCTATATAAAAATATATATTTAAACCAGTTTTTAATAAGGTCTGTGAAAATCCTATATGACCCTGACTTTATGTGTTAGTATGAAACAAATGTGGCTCTTTTCTTACACACTAACATTTTTTCACACATTCTGCCTTTCATGCATTTACAACTTTGCAGAGATTAAATCTTATGTCATGATGTAAGACATCATATGCTAAACATCATATGCTAAATCTATGGACATTAAAATTCTTCCTGTAATCTATAGAGTGAAACTACAAGACTATCACTTTAAGCATAACACTACAGAAAAGTATAAATCATAAAATAAAATGTAAATTAGTA
>JAOYMR010000018.1:6617337-6660318 GCA_025802075.1 Tenebrosternarchus preto | reverse complement strand
TACAATTTTAACATCACTTGTTAATAGTGTTGTTATTTTACTGTTTGCCTGCTTCCCCCTGCTTTTCCTGACTTTTCTTTGTTATGTTGTGTTTTTATTGCTTGCTTTGTTCTTTTTTGCTTATTTTGTTCTCATTGTGCTTTCTGCTGTGAACCATAGGAGGATGGCTCCCTTTTTGAGTGCTAGTTCCTTTCATGCCATTCAAAGTTTTTCCTTGCCATTGTCACCTTTGACTTACTCAGTGGGGGGTTGGACCAGATCATCTGTAAAGTTGCTTTGTGATATTTGTTGTAAAAAAAAAAACAAACAAAAAAAAAACACTGTATAAACACATTTGATTTTGCTTTGCTGACCTGATGGCCAGTGATGATGATGATGATGATGATGATGAAGAGGTTGGTGGTGAACAGAAGAGAATATGCACAGGTGAGGTGTTACAAGTTTGTAGGCAGGGTGCTGCAGGCTGACTGTAGCTAGACATGGGGAAAGGAGAGAGATAGATGTCTTTGTGTTTCAAATCTTGATTAGAAGCTGCTTACCTCGTTTGGGAGCAGGGGGTCTGCTGTGACCTTTGATCCTTTTGGCATGTAAAGGGTGATTGTTTGCAGTCCTCGCCAAATGGAGGCACAGTCATTTGAGTGGAATCGCTGTTCCAGTTGTCCTCTGTATTAGTGTTTGCCACTCCTAGCAACCATGCTGGTGCATATTTGGTGCTTTTTGCATGCATTGCAGTCTCCACTCTTGCAGGCCACTTTAGTTGTGCACAGTTGTACACTTTAGTTGTACCCAGTTTCCTGAGCTCATTGGAGAACAAGGATTGTTTGTGGATAGTTTGTGTAGGCTGTCTTCACAGAAATGTATGCGACTACATACGTTATCTAGGTAACTGCTTGCACATGTGAAGCAGTTACCTTGCACAAGTATCACCCCAGTCTTGATGGGTTAAGATTCTGTTTATAAGTGATTTAAGCTTCCAAGTGGGAGCAAGGCTACTGCCATGACATGCATCGTTGATGGTGCTATAGCAATGACTGGTCTTATGCGTTCTCTGGTGGGGCAGTTGATACTTTTTTTTTTTTGTATCCAGGTACTTCAGCATTCAGGGTCATGTGATTAAAGTCTGCCAGTATGATGAAAGAAGAGCCTAGTGGTCTTGTTCAATCTCATATTGTTATAGCAATATATGTAAATTATGTGAATTCACTTTTATTTTCACTCTTTATTCACTCATTTTCCTTCACTGACAAAAAGCAAAAGAATTTGTAAAAGTACACATCAGAGCTCAATGTGTTTATGTATTTAATGTTAATTAGTCCTAATGTATAAGTGCATTTATTTATGTATACACTTCTGACTCAGCACTTCAGCTAATATTCAGTTATTGAGTTTAAAATGTGTGGAAAGTTCTGGTAAAATGTGCAGGGCTGCATATTGCTGTGGTCCTGACCGCCCTTATGTTATTTACTTGCGCTTGTACTCCAAAGGTGTACACCAAGATGTGCACCTGGCGCGCCACCTAGAGGAGTTCAGCAAATTCCTTATAAGAAACTGGGAGATCAAATGATCTGTACACAACTCTATATAGTAGTTATTTGGTGCTTTGAATTTGGAGTTGTGTTATATCATACGAGATCAGGCTCACAAAAGTCAAAAGAGTCATCCATGCTCTTATTTTATTTATTCAAATGTCGTTTCAGTATTACAGACTTAAAAACCCACGACAAAACGTTCTTACTCGATCAACATGCAATCTCTACACACTCTCTCGTGGAATGAATCTAATTAAATTGTGCATAATTCAAAGTAATGACGTAGGATTATATATCTCTGGGTTGTTGAATATCCCTCTAGGATCAATAAAGTTATCTGCCTGTCTACCTTACAGCAAATATAACGGTGCTGGGTGTAAAATTCATTGTCATTATACACATCGTCTATGTAATTGAGTGATTATATAGCCATAACATGCTCACTAAGCAATTGAATTTCCTCGAGCTTCCTCAACAAAATTTGCTCACGATACATCAATTATTAAAAAATTTTTTTATATTTGATACTTCGCTGAAAACAGACCAACGAGACAGTGACGCGCACGTTGTCCAGCCAATCAGAGCCTCGACTCCTTGATGATGTTAAAATCATGCGTCTCCTGTCTATGTTAACTTCTTGCTATGAAATCTCCATGCTGCTTACTTTCGAATAAGAGAATTTGTGTCAAGCATTGCTTGTTTAACAAAATATAACATACAAATTAACATATTCAGGATGAGTGTTTCTATGCCACAGAAGCGTTATTATCGGCAAAGAGCCCACTCCAATCCGATGGCGGATCACACTTTTGAGTAGTAAGTTTCAAACAGATTAATATTTAGCTACATGACTATTTGCATTATAGTATTTGTGTTAAAATTATAGGTTATAGATAGTTAGCTACGTTGATTATCTAGATTATATGTTTAGCTAGTCAGCACCAGCAATTGCCATGTTTTATAATCTGTTTTATATTTCGTGTCAAGCCCCGTTTGTCCGGAGGAGATGGACTGGTCTCGGCTGTATCCTGAGTATTTTAGTCCATTGCCAGAAGAGAAGGGAAGTCAGTCGGGTAAAGGAACAGCTCAAGTAGAGTTCGCTGATATCGGATGTGGATACGGTGGACTTCTTGGTAAATATTCACTAGTTTAAAACACCGAGTTTAAGCACGTCATATATTCCCCCCCGTCTTTCAGCAACTTGATAGAAAAGCTCACGTACTTAATATGCTGCACCCCGTTTTACTCCTTAGATGTTACGATTCTAGACTAGCAGTGTGCATCTGTGAAATGTATTTCCTGGTGAAAGGATTTGTTAAACTGATCCTTGTTGTTAAAACGTGTGACGATATAGTTTTTACCAAACTCTGTTTATGACGAACTTTTTTGTCTCTTGTAGTTGAGTTATCGCCGTTGTTCCCAAATCAGCTAATACTGGGTCTGGAAATTCGGGTGAAGGTTTCAGACTACGTACAGGACCGCATTCGCTCCCTTCGAGCTGCTGAGCCAGGCAATTACCAGAACATCGCCTGTCTCCGAAGCAATGCGATGAAGTATCTTCCAAACTTCTTTACTAAGGGGCAGGTAAGCAATGTAAACTTAGTTGACCTGATTAAAATCTGTTCTTCAGAAAGGTTTATATTTTATCTATCTATAAATATAAAAATGTTTTATATTTATAGATTTATTTTTATATTTATATTTAATAAAATTTTCTTAATAAAAATCAGCACATCATAAGAACAAAAGTGCTAATATGCTCCCAGGTGCTGGGGCTCAACCTGTTGTCAAATATAATTGAATAGTTCTGTTGAGGGTCACTGTGCATGTGCACATCATTTGTAGGCCTATAGTATAGTAGATTTTGTCATTTATTTATCTTATTTTCATTAATATTCAGCCATATATATAAGGACAGTTTCCAGGTGACTTATATATAAAATACACACACACAGATGTATATGTATCGATCGATCAATCGATCTTTAATGATGCCTTTGGGAGGGAAATTAAGATTCCAGCGGCAGCATCGTTATAGTAAATCAGCAGAGAATAGAGGAAGGAGAAGTAATAATAACATAAGAAATACTCAACACAACAGACTGTTTACAATAACATAATAAAAAATAAAGACTGTATAACCAAGAATGTCTGAAATAGAATTACACAAAATCTACAATATGGTATGCAAATTACTTAACATCTGATTTATGTCTATGCAGCTCAGCAAGATGTTCTTCCTCTTTCCGGATCCACACTTCAAGAAAACAAAGCACAAATGGAGGATCATCAGTCCCTCTTTACTTGCTGAGTATGCCTACATACTGAGAATAGGGGTAAGAGGCTTGAGGCTTTAGGGTTTTTTAAAGGGCCATGCATGGCGTTAGTTTATTGTTTTCCATGATGCTTGCACTTTGATAAGATTTCTGTTAAGTGTCCACCATAAATACATAAAACTTAAGCAACAGCAAATAAAATAAATTAAGAATTAAAGAGTTGTTTACTATGTAACAACAGCTAGTAAAGGATTTCTAGAAAAGAAATGTCTGAGAAATGTTTAATTACCTAATTTCCATGCCTTTGGAGGGAGGGTCTTCGAAGAAGAGTTTTGGATGGCTGGCATGCTATTGAAGGGAGGAGAGGACTCATTCAATGCCAAAGTTTGAACACTGAAGTTAGCGAGAACTGCAAAATCGATTACAACAGCTTTGAATGCTTGGCTCCCTGCATTTTCTTTCTGGATATTTTATCAGACCAGCCTCTTACTGTTAACATTCCTTGAAGTAACTCTTCTGTCCTTACTCTGAGCACTCTGTAATCTACTCAGAGTAATTTATTCTGTAGAGGTCTGCATGACTTTGGGAAAGTGTCGTCATACATTACGAAATGGCAGAAGACGAATGATTTTCAGTCCAGTTATTTTTGGCATTCCATTAACAGCCATTTTTTTCAGTTTAGAAGTGCACAGACCCTTGTGACGGTGAACAGTTTGAACAGTTTTACTGTTCTTCAGAACAATCATACACTTGTTCTCATATATTAGTGTAAACTTGAAAGGTTGCAATAATTTATTTTTCATTATGCTTACCAACTGAATATATTCCAAAATGATGCACTGTTTGGAACATGGGATGTGTGGTGGCAAGCTCAAATTTGCAGGTTAAATATAATTTTTTCCTTAAAAAAAAAAAAAAAAAAAAAAAAAAAACGCTACCAGAGCCATTCATTTACACTGGATTAAAATATGGATGTGCAGTACATTTTCTGCTTCAAATTAGACTGTTGGGTGGAATCGTTGAGACTCTGTTTTCATGCACACAATTGTGTGTCCGACTCATTAACAAGAATTGCATATGGTTTGAAGGGGGAGGGGTGGTTGAGTTTTAAAAAAAAAATAGTTCTTTCAATCTGACAGTTTTCATTAAATATATCTTTATTAATGCCACCACATTGCTAATGTCTGCTTCAGCTTCCCAGAATCTTGTGTTCTTGTTATCCAATCTGCATTTGCTCCAGGGAAAATGCTGGTGATAAGGTCTGCTGTTTACTCTCTAGTTATTTCAGTCCTTTTCTCTGAAGAAAAATGATTGCAGTTCAAAGTATTAAAGGTAACAGGACCAAATTGATTTTTTTTTAAGCACTCAAATGTGTCCCTTTGCTTTAGGATAGTGTAGCGAAAAAATCAATAATGTGGTGGGTGTGTTTCTGTCTCTCGGCTGTGCTACTTGCTACGTGTCTCCACAGGGTCTACACCACGCTGAAGTTCATCATTCTTATAATGTTGGCCTATGAACAACTAATAATGGAATGGATGGCCCTTGAAAAAACTAAGTGTTCTCGGGTGTGTTTTTAATAAAGGTGGTGATCCAACAAATACTTTTGGTTAAAGGATGCCGCAAACCGTATCGCAGTTGTAGCATGTAGCAATATAATTTGTCCGTATTGTGCAACTTTATTGTCCATTTTCATGTCTGTATTAGTGGTGTAAATTTCCATTAGTAATGGCTTTGGTCCAGAACTGGATCTTATGTATTTTGTTCATTTTTTTTTGTTTCTTTTTCCTTTAGGGTTTGGTATATACAAATACGGATGTAGAAGAGGTACACCTGTGGATGGTCAAGCACTTTACAGAGCATCCATTGTTCATCAGGGTATCAGAGGATGAGCTGGTATGTTTTATATTCTCTGTAAAAGCTGTTTTCTTTACTATTCGTTATATGTGGCCTCAGGCTTTTTTGAGTAGATTAACTGGTTTCAGACATTTTGAGGTACAGATTATAACCAGGAGACCTGCACTACTATAGACAAAAAAGCAGAAGATGGCTCAGTATGCAGTGGAAAGAATTGACAAAAATTTTTGAGGAGGAAGTGACATCAGGGAGTCCTTATACAGAAACTGAGATAAGGAACAGGTGTGTGGGTGCTATGACTACAGGTAGAACTCTGGCATGGGTGACCTCTGGTGGCCAGCTGTAGGTGGTGCAGGTGAATACATATACATCTCCACTCCTCAAGGGCAGCTTCTAAAGCTGAAATGGGATGGCTGCAGGGTCTTGCACCTAGCTCTGGAACCGGAATGATTGGGATGATCCCAGTGAATAGCCCTAATGTAGGGAAGGTCCCAGATGTCCTCATATTTGACCCTTGACCCTCAGTACAGTATCTCTCCCAGTCTGAGGTATTGCAGGCAGCTCCAAAGCCGACAGACCAGAACAGTGGTGTCCGATTCTGGTCCTATAGGTCTACCACATCTACCAACCCTTATGTAGCACAGCGGGCTTTACTATTACAGCTGGAATAGGCAATTTTATAGAAACCAGCAAGTATAAGCTAGTTTTTGAAAATATCCAACAGCAACAAAACATAAATCGCACTCCCTACCTATATATATATATATATATAATAAATAATGAACATGGCTATCGTTCGTACTTATCTGTCAAGCTAGTATGTTAGAATTGGGGTATTTTTTTAAAAAAATTGACAGATGCAGTAACTTATTGTTTGTTAGCTTGCAATCACGTGGAACAGGTGTGTGGTTGCAATGACCACAGTTAATGTTCTGGTGAGGCTGACCTCCAGTGGCTACTTGGAAGTGGTGCATGTAGCATTACAGACACTGAATTCTATATCCCTGCATTTCAGATTTGAGTATGTCATATAAATTAACCTTTGCACATGCAAGGGTGTCATCCATAGTTGTAGTTTTTTGGTATGTTTAAATGTACTACAATCGGTTCTTGCCCCTCCCTGCTTGTAACTTTAGCACTACTGATGAGTTACTCAATCAGCACAGTTGAATATTTGGCACCTACTCAGGATGCAATTTAGACATGCAGTTGTTCTTGACATGCAGTTGTTCTTGCAGAACGATGATGTCATTGTCAGTCGTCTAGGAACCTGCACAGAAGAAGGAAAGAAGGTCCAGAGGAGCGGCGGCAAGAATTACAGAGCAGTCTTTCGCAGAGTGGAGGATCCGAGCTAAACCCATTTTTCCAAACCACTTCAAGAAAGCAAGTGCCAATATAAACCCAGAATGTCAGAACTTTGTTGAAAGTCCAGTTCTGGACAAAGTATTTGGACTGTGGACATTTAGGGTCATTACACAGACTATCGTTAAAGCATTTATCGTCATTACACTCAGACTATTGTTAAAGCTTTTTCGTGATGTCTGTTTGAGCAACATTCTTGTTTTACATTTTACACAATCTGGAATGTTATCTTTTCAAGATATGTTGAGTTCAGTTCTGAATAACTAAGGTTAACATTTAAATGAAATTTTCTTTGAATGTATTCCCTTTTTTAAGTTTGGATATTAACAAAAAATAAACCAAAAAAACTCTTTTTCCACTGCGTTTTCTGTGACTCTACTACACCTACTGGTAAATTATTTGCAATGTAGTAATACAATTTATTCCAAAACAGTGATTGATCTGGTTAGTCATGTTGGACTGTTATTTTGAACACAACTGTATGGCATGCAGTTTCTCTAGAACTCCTGTGATTAACCTGCTCTTTAAAAAATGCTTTATATAAAAAAGGAAATTTACATGCCTCAAATGTATTTCAAGACCATAGGTAGGATAATTGAGAAAGTTGTCTACAATCCATCCATCCATCTTCCACTGCTTGTCTGGGTCAGGATCATAGGGGCAGCAACAGCCTAAACAAAGAGGCCCAGGCCTCCCTCTCAGGGTAAAAAGCTGGTCCAGTGTTCTACTGCCAGGGCAGAAACAGAGTAGCTTCCCTTTAAAGGATAGATTTTTTGTATTGGCCAAAATCATGGCTGAAGAGTAACTGATGTACTCATATGGGTTAGTAAACATTGATCCTAATAAACTCTTTAATATCATCACATCATCTTTATCAGGGAGCAAACACCTATTCATACATGAAGGATGCATTGATATCTTGAAAAGACTTAAAAGAAGCTCATAGGTTTTGTGACCGTCTACAATCCACTATAAAGTTATGTTAAATATGTGCAAAAATGTGCAAACATTCGTTTTCATTGCACTGTAAACCACTAAATGGTCTAGAACTGAAATCTCTTACATCTACTGATCTACTGATATCTTACCGATATAAATTGATTTATCTCTGCAATATATTTCACATTTTATTTTACTTTAGTACTTCTTTTGCCAAACACGTACTGAGGAATTAGTGAGGTGTTCACCTGAATCTCTAAGTCACTCTTCAATGTGTTTAGTTCTGTCTTTTGCTGCTAACGTTTTTGTTTATATCAGTAAGTTATGTACCTAACCATGTAATAGTAGAAAGCTGCTGTATGTATGTTCTGAGATCCCTCAATGCATTTCAGTCAAGGGGATCAGTCAGTGAGTCAACAAGAGCACAGGTCTATTTGAGACGTATATGAACACATTGTAAGGCACAACCAAAAAATTCTGAAAAATAAGTAAGACATTTTGCTTTCGGAACCCTTTTCTGGTCAATGAACAGAGAGAAGAGTTGTTCTCTTCCTTTGCCCTCCCTTCCCTTTTCCCTTTCCCTGAGCTTGCAAAAAAAAAAGAGTGTTGTAAGATAATGACTTGGTGTTTCCATATAGTTAATGTCCCCCCCGCCCCAGTTTGGTCATGCAGTCATGGTTTGAGCTATTGATTCTGTTGACCCTTGCACAGTGACCCACAAACCATTTATGCAGGGAACATGTTTGCCTTCTACTGGTACTTTACTGCTTGCTTGCTTAAAAAAAAAAAAAAACTAAAAAAGACATTAATAATGCATATTGGTTAATAATGCATATGCATGTCCACTGTATGGATTGCATTGGAACACATCTCTTAATCATAGAATTCAGGTATTTTATTCAGTCCCACTGCCACAGGTGTACAGTACCAAACACAGCAATGCACTCTGCCTTTCTAAACATTTCTGAAAGAATGGGCCTTTTAATTCAGCCGCAAAGTGGGAGACCACGTTCGATTATGGTGTGGGGTTGTTAAAGTGCTGAGGTATATAGTAAGTAAAAGTCGACAGTGCTCTGTTGACTGTGCTCTGGTGGTAGCTCACTGGTTAAGGCACTTGACTCGAAGGTTGTTGGTTCAAACCCCACCTCCTGCCAAAAAGTTGCCACTGTTGGGCTCCTGAGCAAAGCCCTTAACCCTCAACCGCTCAAGATGTATTAGTCACAATTGTAAGTCACTTTGGATAAAAGCATCAGCCAAATGCTGTAAATGTAATGCTGACTCAATAACTGCACACTACCAGACCTCTGCAGCACAAAAACTGCACCAGGAGCTTCATGGTATGAATTTCCATGGCCAAGCAGCTGCATTACCAAGTGCTGGATGGAGTGGTGCAAGGCAGGGTAAACATGTTCAATGGAATGACACTTCTCTGACTGTCTACTGGATTTGGCCAGAGACAGTACTGCATTGAGTTGAATGTAAAGTTTGATGGATGTGGCATATTGCTACAAAGTAGCAATATTTTTTTGTAGGAACATTTTGGGGAAGGCCCTTTTCTGTCCCACAATGGCTGTGCCCTAGTGCAATGGGGTAAAAGAATTTGACTGGCCTGATCTCAACCACATTGAATGCTTTTGGGTTGAAATAAAACAGAGATTGTGAGGTGTATTGTGTAGGTGTCCCAATATTTTTGTCAATATATTGTATGTTGAGTGAATCAAGCTTGTTTTATAATAACCATTCTCATTATTTACCTGTTTTTCCATGATCAAATATGGCACAAATATGGCACAATGAATCTAAAAACTTGCTCACCACTGAAATGACTATTTATAAGGTCATAAAAGACTGGTAGTTTACTAGCGAGACTTGTGTGTTGTACATGAAATATCTCAGGTGTTTAAAGGTGATTCCTTGTCTTTGTTTGTAGCATCATCCATCCATTATTGCAAACAGTGCATCATCATAACTGTGCAAATGACACCTTTGATATCTATCAAGATGCTTAAAAGAAACTAACACAAATATTATCAGTTCATTGCAGATTGTGTTGTTCTCAACAGTGACATGTTTCTATAAGATCATCTGTCAACAGATGATCTTCAAGAAAACGTAAATGTATAAAATACAAAAATAAACCAGAAATACTTTAAATATTATTTCATTAATAATGAAGGTTGTACAATTCAATTTACACAGCTATAAAGAAAATGCAAGCAGATAATAAAGTAAGCATGTTCTTGTAATCCAACTAACCAAACAAGTGCATATACATGTACATAAGAATGTATCCAGAGTGAACACAACTCACATGCATCAGTCACTTCACATTCAGTAGTGAACTATATAGCCCACCCATTCTAACTCTCTATACACCTTCAACAGGTGAGTTGAATCCCTAACCTTTTGCATACTGGGCATGTGGTCAGATCCCCAGTGGACTAAAGCCACCACTTTTTAAGAAACATCATTACAGGCTCTCAGCTCTTCTGCCCAGGTTCCCACATTCAGAATCACTTCACCACGAACTCTGTGGAGTGATTCTGAATGTGGGAGCGAATTACTGATGACATAAATTGATTCCATTATTAATCAAGGTTTGCTAGTTAAATCACTTCAAAGAAAAATGTGAATCATTTACAGGCTCACTTCATCCCAGTGGTTCAGGTGGAGTCAACATTGTCTGCGCTAGTGTCTTGTAGCACGTTTCTAAAATGAAGGACAAAGGTTTTGGCAGGCAGCTTTTTTACCAGAGATATTCACTGTGACCTTGGCCCATTCTCAAGTTCTGAGTTTGTCAGGAAGTGAAGAACAGAGTTTTCTATTTCTCTGTAGCGACACAGAATTACACAGTCCTAGTGTTCACAATCTTTGTATGATTACAGATTATTTTTTAATGTAAGGAAGTGGGCAAGTGGTAGGAGCATGCAGCCCGAAACCACAAAAATTTAATTTGAAATCTCTGGATAGGTTGTTTGGTTACAATATTTCATTTTCTTTGCATGATAATTTACTTAGAACGAAAAAGAATATGATACAAATCTCGAGTATAGCTAACAATGAGTGAAAGGCACTGGCCATCAGTTGGCACGACTTCATTGATAACTGGTGCCTGTTTTTTTAGCCAAACTGGCATCTCAAAAGTATTTTTTTGAAGGAATAGCCTTAGTAACTTAATGTAACGGATTGTTATTGCCTTCTTATCAGTTTTTAATGGTAACTATTATCCTATAAATGTTGACTTACTAGCATCTTTTATTAGGTGAATCAAGGATAGTCATGTGATTCTGGAACTTACTTTACCCCCCCTCTCTACGTCACCTTGTTTATAAATTAATGAGGAATAAAGACATTATGGAATGCATATATGAATATGGTACAGAATGCAGAGAATATTATAATTTTTGTAATTGTGATACAATGTTATGGATTTTTATGACCGTTTTTTATATATACTGTGTTTTCACATGTATAATGTGTAACTGTTAAATATAACTTATTGTAGATGTAACATGTTTGTACACTTTTGTTTACATACATGGCATATATATGTATGTACACACACACAAATATATGTAGAACTATGGGCCGACAGACCTTATATTCTTCAAATAAATTGATTCATGATTACAGAAATGGACTTTAGCCTACAACTTTATTTCAGCTCCAGTCTGAAAGATGAAGAATCCAGCACTATATGCTATTTAAAACGAAACTGTAACTTTCTTTTAGCTGAAGTTAGCTGATTTATTTAATAGTGCTGGTCTTAGTGTTGATTCACATCAAATCACTTTAAAGAAAAGCTTATATTACACATCTTTGCACCGCAACTGTAGCAACTGAGAAAATGCTTGTTGTGGTTAGTGACAGTGTAATATGGTAACTGATTCTGTGACTCTTTTTCTTAGATCCAGCACGAGCTGATGTACCACCCATTATCCTGAAACACATGCCAATCACCACAGCCCTTAACCTTTCAGAGAGAGAGAGAGAGAGAGAGAGAGAGAGCACGTAGATAAAGATTAACCCAGACAGAGTTCTTAGTACTGGTCATATTTCTTCATTGCGAACAGATGGCCTCTTGGCAACACGCCAGTTTCAGTGAAAACACACTGAAAAAGAGTTTACAATAATCCAGTTGGGTGCAATTGTTCTTTTTTAATACCAAGCACGTAAAGGCACGCAGTGGTATATTGAATGTGGCTAGACTGCCAGCGTTAGCGTATTGAAAGATAAGGTTTTTTTTTACAATTGACACATTACATTTTGAGGTGATAGCCTATATCGTGACATATCAATTTATTGATTTTTTTTTCAAAAGACAGACATATAGTTCCGATGTATCGAATTACGAGTGTTTTAGCCTACTTGTCATCTGACGTACTTACATTTAAGGTGAAACAGAAGCCTCCTCTTTGCACACCTGAATTAACCCCTACTAATATGATATACGCAGCATGGTCAGTGTTATTCTAATTCTTCCTATATTTGTTATTTATAGGAGATTTCCGCGTATCGTGCAGCAACATTCCACATGCGCCCAGTTTGGGTTTGCCGAAAGTCTCTTTTCTGATTGGACACACCTTCTAAAAAACCCTTCTCATAACTACAAGCTGGGGGGAGGGACAGTCCTAAAGTTTCTTTAGTCTACCATTGGGCAAATTATGGCAAGGTGCCTGAATCTTGCGTATTCAGAAGGAGCATGAACAGCGCATTATAAATATGGTCCACGATCCTGCAGAAGATGAGTTTGTCGCTCTATGCAAGACTGAGACGCGTAGTCTTTGAAGCTTACATTAAATATGCTGCAACAGGCTTTGAAAGTCTCCAGGAGGAGTACGTTACCTTTGATCAAATGCATAGAGAAGTGGGCTGACATCACCAGGGAGACGTGCATACAGAGGGAAGCGCGACAGGTGAAAACACTTGAGGAGATGCCAGGACCATCGGCACTTGGATTCATTTGGGATCTTTTTGCAAAACGAGGATTGTCGCGCCTACATGAATTACACGTGAGCAAACCATACCGTAACCAACATTTATTTGCGCACAAGGAAACATTATAATGTTACACATATAATAACATCGCTCAACAGCTTACAATAAACCACTACATTTTGAACAAACAGTCCACATGGGAAAACCACTACGTACATTTTTGTGCTTTAAACTGAGGAGGAGATGCTTACTGTTTACAAAATATAAACACAAGCAAATATAACAATGTCCTAGGATGTCCTTGTTATATTTGTTATTAATTATTCATGGTTATTAATTATGCATGGTACTGGGGTGAAGGCTCTCTAGATTAAACATGTGGATTGGATAAAGAACCCACTGTAGTGTTGAAAAATAATCAGTTATCAATCAAGTCTTGAATTTTGGCATGAAATCTTTTGCAATATTTATCTCATTCGTAATATAAGTAATGTAAATAAGATGTCCACAAGGCAGGCTTGCGCAAGTTACGCTTAGAAGTAAAAACATGCATCTGTCCTTTATACATGCGATACGATCTGCTTAGTACCATACCATTCTAGTGCATGGAATCTGTAACACTTTTCATTGTAATAACATTATATCTTGACTCCATTCAAAGATGGAGGGCCGTAAACGGTATGGTCCCATCTGGAAAGCCAGCTTTGGACCCATCTTAACTGTTCATGTGGCGGATCCAGAACTGATAGCTGAGGTCCTGAGACAAGAGGGCAAACACCCCATACGTTCAGACCTTTCCTCTTGGAAGGACTATCGACAGCTCAGAGGACATGGTGTTGGACTCCTGACTGCGTGGGTACAGTTTCTGAATGAGATTATGCTACATTCATATTTTATGAGTTCATTATGCTACTTTCTCTCTCCCTTCCTTAATGACCATTATGATCTCAGTACAGCAGGCTGAGTGAAAGTACTTGTTTCTGCTGTTTTCCTAAATATCCATTCCATTCATATACAGCAAAGATGTCTGGGTGGACGTCATATTTAGACACCTATTTAAAGAATATTTTGCTGAGCTACTAGTTTTCCTATCATTACTACTAATGTCAGTCCTAGAAGCAGAATACATACTCATAAAACTGAAAGGTGATTAAAACAGTGTCCTAGCAAATATTTCACCAAATAAAATAACAAAGTGGTAGCACAGTTATCAAAACTTTCCTTTTGTTTATATAGTTTGTGGGGTTTTTTTGTAAAAGCAATTGCTATGATGAGCACAGGGGAACAGTATGATGCAGTCTTTGATGACATGTTCTTACTATATCTATTGTACTATATCTATTGTACTATATCTATTATACTATATCTATTGTACTATATCTATTGTACTATATCTGTTGTACTACACATGTCCTTGCCAGAAATGCATGTACAGTCTTCTGCTTGCAAAAATATTAGGCTGATACTGGCAAATCTGGCAATAATCAAGTCTCTTTTAACTTTACATTAAGGTAAATAATCAAAAAACAAGTTATGCAACAGAGTCCACTGTAATGAATGTAGGAATGCAGCGAACGGTATTAGAACTGTTAAAAGTGCCCCTGTTTCTTTCCTTAACCTCTGCTCACTCATCTGTTCATTGTCCTTTACCACCGCAGCGAGGGAGCAGAGTGGCAGCGTGTGCGTAGTCTACTTGGAAAGCACATGTTGCAACCAAAAGCAGTAGAAGCCTACGACGGTACCCTGAATGCCGTGGTGACAGACCTCATAGCCAAACTCCACCTCCGCAAGCAGCAGAACCCCACTGGTGTCATCACTGACATCGCGGAAGAGTTTTACCGCTTTGGCCTGGAAGGTAAGTAAAAATTCTATTTACTCAGTGTATATACTGTATATATAGTCACTGGACACTTTATTAGGTACACCTCGTTAGTACTGGTTTGAACTTCCTTCTACTTCAGAACTGCACATCTCAAAGCTGCTCTATTATATTGAGATTTGGTGACTGTGATCACCAGACTGTATCAACCTGTTGAGTATAGTGAACTCATTGTCATGTTCAACCAGTTTGAGTTGATTTGAGCTTTTTTGATGATTTGAGTGACATTTTGAGTTGTCCTACTCGAAGTAGCCATAAAAAATGGATACACTGTGGTCATAAAGGGATGGACATGGTCAGCAACAGTACTTAGTAGGTTGTAGGATTTAATGAATGCTCAGGGGCTGGAGGTGTGCCAATAAAATATACCTCACATCATTGTACCATCTCTACCAGCCTGATTTGATGTCTACAAGCAGTCAGCAAGTACCATGCCTACACAATAATCATCAATCAGTCCTGTTATGCTGGCACCTGGTGTGGGCTTCTGCTGTTGTAGCCCTTCTGTTTCAAGGTTCAACGTGTTGTGCATTCAGAGATGCTCTTCTGTGTACCTCAGTTGTAACAAGTGCCTATTTGAGTTTTACTGGTGCCATTTTATCAGCTCAAGCCAGTCTGCTCATTCTCCTCTGACCTCTGGCATCAACATGGTACTTTTACCCAGAGAACTGCAGCTATATATATATTCTGATATTTAAAAGAATGTTCCGAATGATTAAATAAGTTAACTTTTAATTTTAGTTCTAAGAGGAATAACGATGTATATACATTCATACAATGGCAGATGTGAACAAATATAATTACCACAGGTGAAAAATAATAAAATCTAAAAATCTTTTTCTTACTCTCTCTTTCTCCAGGGATTTCCTCTGTGCTGTTTGAATCCAGGATCGGCTGCTTGGAACCAGTCATCCCTGTGGAGACTGAACATTTCATCCAGTCAATTAACACCATGTTCGTCATGACCCTTCTCACCATGGCGATGCCTGCCTGGCTTCACAGACTCTTCCCCAAACCCTGGGGTACCTTCTGCCAGTGTTGGGACTACATGTTCCAGTTTGGTAAGCAAGAGTTCACTAAATACATTTATTCTAAATGTATTATGCTGTTCTAGTTTGGTAGTTTGGCTTAGTTTGCAGAAAGTTGACACCTATGTAATTAAGGTTTAATATGTAGTTGAAATTCATAGTCAGACTATTCAATACCATCCGAGATTTCTTTCCTTAACTCAATGCTCTTAAATTAAGATTTTGAATGGAAGTTTTTAATTATGGAACATAATTTGCATTTTTTTTTTTCTCTTCCAACACTATAGCAAAAGGCCATATAGATCAGCGTCTTAAAGAGGAAGCAGACAAGATGGCTCGAGGAGAGGAAGTAGAAGGGCGTTATCTCACGTATTTCCTTTCCCGGGCTGGGATGCCAATGAAGTCTGTCTACAGCAATATAACAGAGCTGCTCCTTGCAGGAGTGGACACTGTAAGACCAATCAGTTATTTTCACCCTGAAGTGCTTTTCTCTATTTGGTGTCCTTGATTATGCATTTGAGGGCACAGCTCATTTACACTGTTATACAAGCTGTACACTGACTACTTTACATAGTATCAAAGTGTCAGATCTTCAGTGTTGTCCCATGAAAGGATATAATACAAAATTTACAGAAATGTCAGGGATGTACTCACTTTTGTGAGATACTATATATTTCACATTGAGACAACTGCCCAAGGTTTGTTTGTTTTGTATGACATTCAGCTGCACTGGACTAAAGCTGTGATGGTCCAAAGTTGGAACAAATTTTGTGATTTTTCTAGATTTCCAGTACATTATCCTGGTCCTTGTATGAGCTCTCTCGACATCCTGAAATCCAAGCTTCACTTCGGGCTGAGATACTGAGGGTCCTTGGAGACCGCAAACTTCCTACAGCAGCTGATGTAGCTGCTATGCCCTTAATGAAGGCTGTGGTGAAAGAGATCCACAGGTTAGCTGGGTTCCTTTTTTTATATAAAAGACATGTATAATTCACTTACTCAGTAAGCCATAATAAATAGTGATGAGGAGACTTTGAAACAGTGTTTTTTATGTTTCTAATTTGTGGTACTTGATCTCATTAAACAGGTTATATCCTGCAATTCCTGGTAATGCCAGAGTCATCGCAGACCGAAATATTATAGTGGGAGGTTACATCATACCAAAAAATGTATGCATTTATTTTTTGTATTTATAAGTATGCAAAACAAACTTTAATTTTGGATAATTATGTATGGCAACTCTGGAAAGGAAGATCCAATACCAGTGAAGCATATCTTACAGTCCACATGAACCATATGTTTGAAAGTACTATTACACTTTTGCAGACCCTCATCACTCTCTGCAATTATGCAACATCACGAGATCCTGCGCAGTTCTCTGAGCCAGACGCCTTCAAGCCCCAGCGCTGGCTGAACCGTGATAGGAGGCCCCACCCATACGCCTCACTTCCCTTCGGGGTGGGCAAGCGCAGCTGCATCGGAAGCAGGATTGCTAAGCTGGAGATTTACCTGGCACTCTGTCAGGTACGAGCTTGTGAAAGTACATAGCATGCGTGTGAAATTTTGGATGAAGTGACGTCAGGGCTTGGTGCATATGACCATACTTGATAAGAGCAGGAAAGGTGAATGTCTGCATGTGTTATATTTTCCATTCTACTACTGCTAAACAAATGCAATTGTTTATAGCTGTAAATGGTGTTTGACATGCATTTCTTCTCTTTACTACCAGATTTTAATCCATTTCAACGTGAAGCCCGCCCCAAACAGTGGAGTTGTTATCCCTATGACCAGAACTCTTCTGGTTCCAGAGAGTGAAATCAACCTTCAGTTTATTGAGCACTGACTTGGAGTCTGAGCAGACATGGACAGAAATGGGACACAGCCTTCTGCACACTGGAGCAGAGTGGAGCTCCGAATACAAGAGCTACTGATGTGATGGAAGAAAAGTCCTTGCCGCAGGAGTTACTAATTACAATTCTGAATCTATCAGTCAAATTGTATTTGGATGGGCCAAGGACTAATTTAGAATGCTGTTCATGGTACATTTGTTTTTGGTGCAATATATTGTTTAGTCTAAACTGTGCAAGGAGTGAAAAAAGTGCAGTGAGCATCAGCAAACAGCACAGTCTTTGTCCAGCACTGGAAGGGACACTTTAACTGGAAGGGGAGATAATGGCTATGAAACACGGCTAGCCATTGTGACTCTCAGAGGTTCTAGGTGAAAATCCTGTCTTAGTTGCTCATGGTGAAAATAGGGTTTGGGGCATATTAGATGTCAGTGTAGAAAAAAGAACTATGTCTTGTTCAGAACAATCTAAATTCAGAATTTATTTTTAATATTTTACAGTTTTAGTCAAATGTTTCCGTAGTCTTTTTTAAGAGCCCAGTCTCCTTCCAAGAAGATTCATAGTTCATCCCAAAAGACCAGCTTTTCAATTCTTTTCAATTCAGTTTTACTTTGTGGACAGATGAGCAGAAGTAGCAAATATCTGTTTTATAGAATTACAGTCCAATGTGCACAGGTAAAGTATGGGCTCATAAGCAGTGTTCATTCTTTTACCACATTTGGACTGACTGAAAATGGCACTTTTTCAAATTTGGTTCTAAATTTTTTAACTTTTGATTTTGGGTGACCGTTCATACTAAAGTATGATTTGCTGCTCATTACAGGCCAAACAGGATGTTCAAGGGCCGTAATGACATTAAATGAGTCGTTTGCTGTGCTGTAATGATTCACAGATGTCATTATATTCAATACTGGTGCTAAAAACTGATGCTTTTATCCCATAGGATATGTTTACTGTATATTGTTGTTTTACAGTGTTAATTCACGAGGATACCAAAGGTTTACTACCCAAACTCTGTGTCCAAAAAAAATTCTACTTGCCATCCTCTGGGTTTTTCCTTCATGCTAAGGGTCTGGGTGCTTGAGGGTCCTGTGTAGTATCAGCCATCCCCAGGACTGTACACTCTTCTGGGTGGAGATTTCTGATGATGTTCCAGGGATTTGCTGGACATACTCTCCCAGTTTGGTGGTCACAGCTTCTAGTGCTCCAATCACTGTGGGTAATTTGCTGGATAACTTGGTGGGTTACACCTCTGACTTTGGTACAGAAAGTTGAGGGCTTTAATCCTAACCAGGGTGTCTCCTTTAGGCAAGATTCTTTAGGTTACCTGTATACCTCACGGACAGTGACAAATAGAAACGAAGAGAGCCCCAGGTCAACAAGGTCCAAGGTCAGATGCTAGAGCAGGGTAATCTAATGAAAAGAGATCAACTGGAACAGATGAGATATTCACAGTCAAGAATGGAGAATCGAGGACTGTTGGAATATACATTATTTTTAAAAGAAAACATATACATTAATATTCATGGATTTTTATCTTTTCAGCTATGTACAACCCATAGTAGTTTGGATGGGGAGATATCTGATGACTTTGGGGATTTTCTTTGCTATATCTTGCTGTTGTACAGTTAAAGTATTCATGTTTTATAGAGTTATCCTGTTGCAGAGCAAAGGTTTGTCTAATTGTTTTCAGTTATACTCTGACAATCACTGCATGCTTCCATAGTTTTGGATTGTAGTGTATGTATAGGGCAAAGTAATACAAAGTCTTATTATCTTTGTTTATAGATTTATTTTTATCAATAAAATATATCCATGCCTGACTGTTTAATCCAGTTATAGTTTGAGTGATTTTGTTTCACTCGTATTAAACTTTTATAAACACTTCTGAACATCAGTGGTCTTTTTTTGAGCTGACCTGATTTAAATGTAAATATAAAGCCATACTTGAAGTAAGGAATAGCATGTACTGCCTCATTAAATTACGATTACAAAAAGGTAAGCAGACAGTCTGATCTATGTTATAATTACTGTCTGGATCTTGCTCAGTGATTCATAAATACCATCTCTCATTCACAATTATCTTGCACTTTCAATCTATTTCAGTCTATAATTTTGATAGTAGAATATTTCAGTTAAGCTAGCAAAGAAACGAACTAGTTAGTCTAAAAAACGCATACAAATTTATCACGATAGAAAAAGATTTTAAAGCACACGTAGTAGTGCCACAGATCCTTAATATATGTAGCAGATTTTAAAGACTTTTAACCTAACCAGCGATTTCGTACATTTCCGCTACGCAGACGTCTACACACAGCTGCCAGTGGCGATTTTGTGTCTTGTTATACAGCGTCAGAAAACCAAATACGAAGTACTCATGCAGATCGAAATGATACAAAGCATTTATTTATCTTAGCGTTCATTATTCTGTTCACCCACAATAATCTTATTTTATTATATTGATTATGGGTTATTATGGATGGAGAATCGGGTGGCGTGTTCCCCGCTGAAGACAATTTATTTGAAGACAGTTTCTCTACGGATTCTAACTATAAATTTTTTGGTCATGAATTTACAATTAATCAGTCGTACAGTGCAAGTCTTGGGGTGGCTGCTTCAGTGTGGGACGCTGTAAGTTCAGACAAGCTTTCATCCTAATTAGGTTGCCCTGTGAATGAGGCTAAGTTACTGTAGCCTATAGCCTAACTTTAACGCACTGTGCAAAACAGTTTACAAGAGCTGAAAGAATTTTACACTGCTAGATGTAGTTTTGGCGATAAATATATATTAAAATATATATAAATATATCTAAGCAAAGCATGTACAGTTGTAGTTACATTTCACTTGAAATGTCCATGACGTCTACACGTGCACTAGAGGTTGTATAATCCTTTAAAATAAGATACTGTCAGTTACTGGGACATATCAGTATTTTGCATTCCGATCTCATAGTGTCATCAATATTTTGTAGTGTTAAAACCAAATCAAAATTTAGGTTGTTATTTGTTATCTCATACTTTTAGTAGATGTGTAACAAATCTTATTTTACAGCATGCCTTTATTTTCATAGGCAATCCACCTGTGCAATTTCTTTGAGAAAACCTCTCTGGAATTAAGTGGAAAACGAGTAATTGAATTGGGAGCAGGAACTGGTTTTGTTAGTATACTGGCTGCCAGATTAGGTAAATGTAATTATATATTTTTTGTCACAAATACCATAAGTATATATTTTGTCATTTTAGTTTAATAGAGGAAAATAAATTGAAAACATGTTTCTCCCATAGGGGCCTGTGTGACAATAACAGATCTTCCTCTTGTTATTCCACAAGCAGTCAGAAATATTGAAGTTAACACTCCCTCGACAGGATGGCCCTCACAAGCTCCCAGTGTGCTGCCACTGTCCTGGGGACAGGACCAGAAAAACTTCTCCTCTGACTGGGATTTAGTACTAGGGACTGATATTGTCTACTTACCCAAAACATTTCCCCTTCTGTTGGACACACTGGAGCACTTGTGCAAAAATGGGGCAGTGGTATACCTCTCCTCAAAAATGCGCAGGGAACACAGCACACAGGACTTTTACGACAAATGGCTGCCACAAAAATTCAACGTGGAGCTTGTGCAGAGAGAACCAGAGAACAACATTAACATATATAGGGCAGCTCTGTTATGTGATGTATAATAAATTAGTTTGTTTTTGTTGATTGTGTTCTTTAAGTAAAGTAATTTAAAAAAAATAATGAACACCAGGAACAATGAGTAGTTCCCTAAAGAATAATAGTTAAAAGTATTTATTTTATGTTTATTTAATCAAGATAAATTCTTAATGAGATTTTTTAAAAATCTTATTTACAATAATGGACAACACTGATCATGAGTATTTAGTGGTTTTGTGGACCCCCAGCTTGTCACGATGAATGGTTTAATGTTAACTGAATGGCAGTACTAATGCTAAGTGGAGTGAACTAGGCAAATAAATTGTCTGGTGTATTGTGAACGGGGGAACACCACCAATGATGGCCTGGTGCCAAGGAGTATCACAGGGAGTCACAACAAACAGCAAGAGCAATGAATTATTAAAATGTGAGCGAGTTCTAGGCTCCGGTTAAATTGCACTTCTGTGAGTCCTTTCATTGTCCCACAGAAATGATACAGAATGATACATGGCATGGCTGCACCCTCAAACTCATCCACAGAGGGAACTCCAAGGAACAGTCAAAACTGATCCACAGAGGGAACTCCAAGGAACAGGCAAAACTGATCCACAGAAGGAACTCCAAGGAACAGTCAAAACCAAGACAGAGGAGAAAATGGGAGTGAATCTGGAAAATCTGGAGAAACTGACAAGCAAAGAAGGAAGAAAATGTACAACAGTCACAAATACACACAGCTGGATGTATCAAGGTGCCATTCAACAGTGATGTTAGGATGTGGTTTTCTTTATGAAATTGTGATGAAATGCACATTCAGATGCAGAAGGCAGTAATTACTACGGTTTTGACAAACTTTCAGCTGAAAATAAAGATTAAACATGAAATTTCTAGTTGATTATCAAGCTGTACAGTGTGTACTTGGTTCCTAAAACAAAAGCTTCGGTTTAATTATGTTATATTTCTAAGGCATTTTATATGAACATTACAGAACATTATATGTAGTGGAATATTGTAGTTGATGTGCCAGGAATGGTCTAATACGAAAAGAACTATGTGATCAGAATGTATGTAATAAACTATATAACCAGAGTGCCTTTATAGTAAAGTAAAAAAAAGTGAAATATTCATATTGGTACCAGCTGAGGTCTGTGAATGATTAAACATCATCATCATATTTTTCTCTTACATTCTTCTTTGTGCTGATGCACTCAGTTTTGTTACTTCCTCTATAGGTCATCAAGAGAAAGACACTTTAGCTCAATTTAGCTGTGGTTCCAGTAGCCTCAACAACAAATCCTTATCTATTAGGAAATGTTATTTCTTTACTTCATGTTAAGTAGAAGTTAATTTGGCTCAATGTTGTTTTTATGCCAAGATTATTATGCAGAACATGCTTAAAAACTTTGTCTCTAGAATATCTGCAGTATGTTCATTGTAGACATTCTTTGCATACTCTGTTGGATGATGTTGTGGATGCTGATTTAAAACAAACCTCAAGCCTAACCCTTATTTGTTACCATCTTTGTTATAAGATTCCATATTGTCTGTAAGTTGTCCAAAAATCATTTTGATTATATAAAATTATTTTCAATTCTGGAATCTAAATTGGAATCTACTGGAATCTGGAATCTAAAGGTCATTTTCACCAGTACCAGTACTCTTTTCCTTATGTACATTCTATGCTTTTAAGTTTTTGGTCCAGTAACCTCATTGTCTCATGGTTTAGTAGTCACCAATGCCTGCATTGCTGAGTCAACAGCAGACCTTCAAAATTCGCTTAGCTTCACATTTTAGTTGTGCCTCTAACTGCTGTGTCATGATTGTGTGTGTATGTAGGAATTCAAGCCACTTGTAATCATGTATCCCTGCAGAGCTATGTTTACCTTAATTTAGGACAGACAGCAATCAATTAAAAAACTAAATTCTTTGTTGGAATGATAGGAGTTATTTCATGAAAGCAGACAAGCCTTTAAAACTAACAAGAGAGCAAGAACTATAAAAGGCTGGGGAGGACCTCAAAAACATACTCCTCTTGGAATAAAGTTGCCTAAGCTTGCATTGGGCTTCAACAGCATGGCACTTACCCTGAATAGTTCACTCTGTTCAAAGGTAAATCATTTCTTTTGTATAATTCAATTATCAGAGTTTATATTTGTCATGTATTTTAACTTATGATATATATATGATAATATATATTTGCTAAAACTAATCCTAATATATCTGATAGCTGACAGTAATTTTCTTTGTAATTATTTTAGGTACTTGGCAAATTATACTATTTTCATCATTTTGTGATGTCATTTCTTTAAATACTGTTGTGTTGCAAAAAAGGTTTAGCAAGATAATTCTTGGTAATTTGGTTTGGCAATAAATTTAATATGAAGTTTTGAGATTTTGCTATAAAAATTTGTTGAGATATAAAAACATTATTTTCCTAACTTTATATGTTTAAATAAAAGATGTGACAATATGACTTCTATGAGTAGATCAAATTTAATAAGATATATTATGACATGTCTTTTTTATATTTAAACTTTGATCCCTGATAAAGAAAACCTAGAAGTTGGAACTCTGTAATGGAAGAACAAGACGTGGTTCACCATATGCTAAATGCAGAATTATTCCTGGAAGGAACCTGACTTCCCATGTATGTATAGCTGTTACTGTAATAAACAATTTAGTATTGGGATATTTAGTATTTACAACTCTATGGAAATATCTGGATCTGTGATGTGATCTATATCTAAGCCACAATAATACATAATACTAGTAATGTTTAATAAATACACAGCAAACACAAGCTTTCAAGGTAATTTATGAAAAAAAATATGTGAACCAGGTTTGGGGATGACCTGTCATATAGTATATACACTGTGTATCTGCTTTAAATAGGCTTACTCCAGCTATACATAATGGACTGCCATATATCTTAGAATAAAGTTATAAGTTATCTTTACATTATATTTTGAAGTCAACAGGTTAAATTCCATATGAATATCTTTATCTGATATATTTCAATAGTGGATGTTTGCATTACAACAATGATCTGATATACAAGAATACAGAGATCAGTTCAAAAAAGGCTGACTAACCAGAGAAGGGAGAATTGCATGCAAAATCCAAATAGCAAAACAGACTGAAAACCAGAAGAACAGGAAACAAGAACACCTGGTATGTTAGAAATAAGCATGCCAATACTTCACAGGAGTAAAGAGTGTTAAAGAGGTTAAATTACACGTCATATATAAGAAACGGGTACAGTCAGTTAATAGTCCAGTGAGCCAGAGCATGGCAATTGGCTACAGAGGGTGGAACTGGGCAGAATGTTAGACGTGTTAGAGACCTGGTGTAAATGGAAGAAGTGGTCAGGAGCGTGTTGCCTATAAGGAAAGATAGAAATATTTAAACCATTTGTTGAGAATAGCACCTCAAGATGTGTGAAATGTTTGTTAAATAAATACATTTGTATTTATTTATTTATTATTATTATTATTATTATTATTATTATTATTATTAATAATTTAATGAGTCGATCACATTTTTGTGGACCATTATGTAGAAATCTAGATAATCCAAAAGGTGTACTAGACTTTTCTTAGAACTGTAATATTCTCATGCATTCAAAATTAAAATCAAACTAAACAGAAACATAACCAGAGCCAAAATGTGAACACAAAAGTACCCAGATCCACTATTTGTGTAATAAACATTGTTTTAATAAATTTTACTTTATATAGTGATCTGGTTTCAGCTATTCCAGATCCAGGAAGGTTCATAACTAAAGTCTAGAGACATATTTGTTGCAAAACAGAATCAGATATCATTAAATGCTGTGCATGAAAAAAATACAAAATAAACATTTTTCCTTCCCTTTGTAGGTATGCTAACTGGACAACTTTTGCATGCAATCCAAAGTCCCACTCTGAGTGTCCGAGTTCGTTCGGTGACCCAAACCATTGGACAAAACCAGGTTGCAGAAAAAGTGAAGATATAAGAGACCATGTAAACTGGACTGATGGTTTCATCCTCAAATTATACTGCTGAGAAGCAACTGTACCCCCAGGAATTTGCAGAATACGCTGGTCAAGATTTATTGCCAATAGAAAGTCAGAAAGTCCCAATGGAGACACATAAAGGAAAGAAAGAGGGATGAGTGTAAAAATACATGGCAAGTTAGCAATTTTGGCGCTAACAGTCATCAGGAGGTAGGGACTTGGGCCGATAGCTATTACCACTGTCTTCCCTTGCAGAAATATCTAGAGACAAAAATGTACTATGCATCCCAGTGCATACCACATAGTGAGAGGATACCACGGCTGATAAGCAATTTAGTCAGCCCAGAGCTTAATCAAAGGCATCTTTCAAATATGTCAGCACCATACAAATATAACAGATTTAATATTGATAAAAGAGAGAGGGTTCAGCTGGGGATGTGGAATTCACAGTGGCCTTACATGTCAATGAAGGACACTATTTCAAATAGCAAGGAAAACATGGCACTAAGTTCATCTTTCAGCCAGCCGCCACGCTATATACTACCACCACCATACAGCTCTACAAAAAAATGTAGTCTGAAGGACCATGCATATAAAATAATAGAGTATCAATCTGAAAGCAGACCAGTTCACTTTACAGGGTATACAGTGAGAAGAACCAAGCATTTTCCTTCCCCTCTGAGGGAGGGAGGGCAACATGCAGACCAGATGTCAAGCAACAAGATCTCAAGAACAGTGACAGAAAAAAACAGACAACAACTTTTAAGAACATTGTCAAAGGCCCTCATTATTGAGCAGGCAGTACAAAAATATCAAGGGGCTACTACACAACAACCACAATCACGTCAGTTTTCTGAGGATTCAGATATAACATTTAGCAAGCAGAGCAAACTGAAGAAAAGAAGATGTGGAGAAATCACATTTTGCTTAGTATCTCGAATGGGAGAGCTTGCTGGCATGTCCAGTTACCCTGATGAACCACCAATGTCCAACTCACTGCCTCTTTTAAAAGACTCAGCTCCAGCAACAGGTGTAGGTAAAGAAACCAATGTTGTAAGTACACATTGCAAAAGAGGAAAAGAAATTGAAGAGCTAGTTGAGCTGGCAGATGATTCTGAAGGTATAAGAAAAAAACTGTCTGAATCCTTAATGCACATCAGAGCAGATCATATACCTGAAATACACATAGGGGAAAGTCAAAATCAGGTTGCTAACCCAAATGTAAGAGATCATGAGAAAGTACCTGTCCCAAGAGAACGTCTGCAGGAGAAGAGGTTAAAACAAGGTACAGAAAAAAAATACTTCCTTGATCTAACTAAAAAGAAAGAAGAAAACCTTGCTCCTGATGTATTTAACAAGAATAGTCCTTGTACAACCATGACATCAACTCTGTTGACTGAGAGCTTGATACCACATATAAAAAACACAGTAAAATTTCCATTACGGAATCAGCCCAACTCCTCAGAGAGTGTTTGGAGGAATGGAAGCCAATATATTAGCAACAATGGTCAAGAAAAACAAACAGTAGATGGAGAACCAAAGACTTCCAAAGCCGATAATAATGTGATCAGAGGCAAGAGCAGAGCTTTTGTGGTTATAGATGCATCCTGTGTTGCTGTCAAAACTGGGTTTATCTTTTCTCCTGAAAAGGAAGATGTCCAGTATGTTTGTTCATATCCAACTGATTCATGTGAACATATATGTGATTCAATGGATCATCAACTTGAGAACAATGACCAAAATAATTATAATTTAACAGGTGCAATAGACAAAAGTGTTGTTGGAAATAATATACAGGACATTCACACACAGATCCAAGAGCAACGTAATGATCATTTAATGGACAGATATTTACAGCACATTTCTAATAGCTTGAGGAAGAAAACAAATACTGAAATAAGTCAAATTTCAAACAATAAAATCAGTTTCATCCCAGAAATCAAGGCTGTCGAGGAAAGATCAGAGAGGATTTTGGGAAATGTATTTCAGAATTCCACCAGTAAAGCAAATAAAGAGGATAAATTGCCTAAAAATACCCAGAAAGGAACAAACAATGTCCAAAGGAGATTTTCAAGGAAACCAGAAAGATTAATTGAATTCAGTGGAAATAACGAAAACACAAGCAAGTTGTCTGGTCAAAAAATTATTCCTAGTGAGGACAACATCTTAGATAAAATAGATAACATAAACATTGTGTGTCCAAACACTCTGAGTAGCTCTGTAGAAAGCACTTGTGGGTTGGTTGGCCAAGAACGTTCTCCTGAGGATGGCAACACCTACAAAATAGATAATGGAAATCTCTGTACAACACTCCTTGGTAACCAAATAGAAAACAGTAGTGAAATGTTTGGCCAAGAAGGTTCTCCCAAAGAGGGCATTCAGTTAGATGATACAGGTGACACAAAGAATCTCCATGCTCACTTTGTGGAAAATACAAGTATGTCATTTGGCCAAAACAGAAAATCCCATAAGGGTAGCCCCTACAAAGAAACAGAAGATGTAAAGGATCCTTGTCTATCCTTCCATGGTAATTCAGTAGAAGACACTAGAGAACTGATTGGTCAAGAAGGTAATCAAGTTATCTCAACTATTTTCGTTCAAACATTAATTAAAAAACAGTCAGCTTGTCAGTCACCTCTTGACTCTCTCTCTCACTGTTTGCCTGAATCTCCTCATCATTTGGATGAGTCTTCTTTACTGGTGCCCTTGCATAATGTGGCTGATCAAATTTCCCACCTTGAACATCAGTGTGAGTTAACTCTATCTCCATACTCAGATACAGACTTTAACCTGCCGTCTTTTTCTCCTTCTGGTATTCCTCGTGATTGCAAAACCTCCGCATTGCCTTCTGCTCCTTTAAGTCCAGTTCTTAATCAGTCAGAACCTCCTGACAGATCATCTCAGATTAGTACTTGCGGTGTCCCTTCTTCTGCTTCCTCCATATCACCGCAGTACCTCAAGGATGGCCACTATTCAAGATCATTATGGGATGCAGTGAACCGCATTCGCAAGCACACTGCTCCTGATTCAGAAAACGAGGAGGAAGGTTCTGAATTTTGGGAGAAAAGAGAAAACCCAAATAGAGAAAATTACTTACCTTATTTGAGTGACAATTCTGATCTGCAACCACAGGAATCTCTCCCAAAGGAGGGATGAACTTACCATGAGAGTAACCACTTAAATGTACTAAACGACATTACTATAGAAAACATCATATCACAAGAAGGAGATAAGACAATGATGACAGCTTTGTGGACTGAAGGCAAGGGCAATGAGAAGAAAGTGACAAAAAGAGGAGGGCAATGAGAAGTATAATTAATCTGATCAAAGTAAAGGAAAGGTTAAAGTACAACAGAAGAGCTAGAGTCACTTGGGGTCTTACTGTGAGAAGGAGACTGCCAGATTTGCCAGGCTTTAAAACAAAATCAAGAACACAAGCAAAATGACAGCAAAACGTGTTAGGACTGACACTGTGTCTAGTGAAATGAAAACTGTCAGTGATGGTTGCTTTTGGATCAGTACATAGTCAGAACAGTAGTCTATAGATTGCTATCCACTGGTAAAAGTCCCATGTCATACAGCAGAGGGCAGTGTTTTATGATTATGAAAGGGGCTAAAATACTTAACATTTTAAGATTGAGGTCAGATGGAATGCCTTTGTTTTGTCATTATACATATAAACGTGTACAGTACAACAAAATGACTTCTTCGTATATATCTCAGCTCTTTGTAAGCTAAGGGTCAGAGCACAGAGTGAGCCATTGTACAGCATCCCAAGAACTGAGAAAGGCTGCTTGGCTAAGACTCACATCTGCAAAATTCCAATTCAGACCCCAAAGCCATAGCCACTTGGCTACCACAGCTTCTTCCTTGAGGTACAATTGGCCACAAATTGGACAAAAAATGAGCAAATGAGTAAAGAAAGGTTCAGGATGGGAATATTAATTTATATTACAAGTGTATAATAATTTGCTGTATAATAATTTGTTATTTGTCTATACAGAAAGGAAATTGGCTTATGTAAAAATGTGCTTGTAAAACCCCAGCTATGTACTACCTTATCAGTTTTACAGGCATATAAAACAGGTGATTACACAAATAATTTCACTATATATGTAAATTTATGTTCTTTGCATTTTGAAACCACTGTGCATTATTTTGTAAAGGATTTATTTACCCCTACCCTTTAACTACAACCACAATATGGAAATATTGCAAGGATGGGTGAAGATTTAATGCATATAAATGGACACAACTCTAAGCATTGGGAAGACCATCCTTTGATATATGACATTTATAAAATATAAGAATGCATAATGAACTTAATAAAGTTCCTTATAAATCAAACTGCTTTGTTAACTATGTTTAACAATTCTTTCACCAAAAAGTAGTTCTACAACAAATAACTTCTTGTTATGCAATAGCAAGAAGTTATATGCAATAGCAATATGCCTTAGCAATATAAATTATAGCAATATGCCTGCCTAACACAGTACAAAAGGTGGTTTATATATTATGCACAAAACAATTAAGGATAGGGTGCATAAAGCTAGTCATTATTCATTAAAGTGATACAGTTTTGGTGTGAAAAACCTGTCCATATATTCATGAAAACATGAATCTATTGTAGCTAGCTGTGGCTTTTTCACACCAAAGCTGTTGGATTGATTCTCAGTCAATCAGATTGTGAGGTTGGAAATAACTGTATAAAAAAACAAACAGACATTACATTTAGATATAAAAATGACATCGTAATAAACAGGAAAATGTAAAATAACACCTACATTTTATCTGAAAAACAAGTCGATATCTTGAAAGAGAGGGACCAGCAGAGATCAGAAGATTGATAGATTTATCAAAAGTTGCATTGTCACATGAACCATCCTTTGCTTAAACGTGTTTATTTTTGCCATTAGAACCCTGATGTGGGGAAAACAATACAGGCAGTTGAACAGTGGTCACATGAAAGTTGCATCACAGGGATCAAGTAGAACAAGGGTGAGGTACAGAAACCTGCAGTTGTAACAATGACAACAGAGATGACTTTTAGCAAAAGACAACGCACTAAATTCACACATTCAGAAAACTATTTTTACAGATTTTAGATTTTTTTTTTCGATTTTCATTTTTATTTTTTTCATAATATATGTCATTTTAGGAATTTACATTGGTATTTAATTGCTCAGGCATTGTAACATTAAGGGAAGATTAAAAAAACAACAACAACATGATTTGTAGGTTTGAGTTGTAGGTTTGTTTTTGGCAAGCACTTGCATCCACTTCTTGGCATGCTCTGCTCCAGGTGCATGGTCCTCAATATCTCAATATATACCACAAAATGTCTGGAGCTGCAGTCATTGCACTACATCCTGTGCCATGAGGATTTACCAGACTTTTGCATACAGCAGTATAAACTTGTAGGGCAGTAGATAAATACTTCCTTAAGACTAGTATATTCTAAAATAAGGTGCCGGTTGGCATTTTAAACAGACGTTATATTTTCTCAAATCTAAGAATATCTGACTGTGAATCTATGAATTCACCAAGTGCCTTTTATTTTGAAATACAAAAGAAAAAATTTTTTTTTTTTCCGCTGGAGGTAAACTAAAACCCCGGGAAGGGGGCAGCAGTCTTTCAGTTGCACTCGGTATTTCAAGCCAAGTAGTACAACAGCGTAACCTTGTCTGTCTCAAGGACTGGAATTTTAGATAAGATACTGGATCTACGTTAGCTAGCTAGCTAGCTAAATGAACATAGTACGTGCTCACAGTTTTCTCAGGTAAGATGTCATATCGTTTCAGAAAGTTTGATGTTATGCTATCCAAACGAAAGCTTGGGGTAGATGAGTTGCATTCGAGCTGATTAGCACGTAGCTATGTAGCTAGCTAGCTACGTTGGTTTCAGAGGGGATAAAGCTTACTACACATGTAGTTAGCTACCTAGCTGCATTCCTCAATATATTCTGTAGTTATTTGTGCCGGATCGGAGAGCCAAAGTTCTTGGATTTTGTTGCATTCAGAGTTTGTGAAACTGGCATAACGAGTTACAAAAGTTTTTAACAACGTTAATCGCAACGCTCCACCTAATAATGGCAGACACAATTTTTTAAATAATTTTTAAAGTTCTAGCTAGCTGTCAGTTTTGTACTTAGCTACAGTGTATAGCATTTCGCTAGTTTTTGTAAGTATCTTGATGCGTTTAGACTCCAACTTAGTTGCACTTATTTAGCTAGCTTAGCTGAAAACTGTAAGTGGCTTTAAACTTTAATGTATGTTAGTGCTTTGATGCAAATGACAATGAGCTACTAAAGTTAATTATGCAAATTTCATTAATCTCGTAACGTTAAACCCTACTATGGTTGCATTGATTCATCCTGTTTGGTCGACGATAAAGTTGTCGAGAATGTTACTTTTCTAAACACGTTTTTCTCTTGCTGATGTAAGATAAGGTGGTAACATTCGCACAAACCTGCTAGTGATGCTACAATTGCATGCGCTACTTGCAGTCTTGTGCTGGGACATGGTTAATCATCGTGAAATGGTACCTGTAACACCTCTTTGTTCTGGTTATTCTATTGTATGGCCATCAATTGAAATTGAGAGGTAACTAAGGAATGCAGACCCTACAAGAAAAACTGATGATCTGACTCCTTTTATTCCCAAGTTCTTTTAGTGCCTGCACTCTTAAAAGGAAATTGCCATAGTGAATCTTATTACCATAATAAAAACGTATTGCCAGCTGAACTACGGTGAAATCTGAGTCATACATGGGAAAAGGAAAAAGGTATTAATTGCCATTTTACTTGAATTGGCCATTTTACCTGGTAAATGACTTGGCCTATTTCCTAACCTGTAGCTGCCATATGGGTCATTCCATGCCAACTCCCATAGACTGTCTCATTTGATGTAATGGATTTTCTCAGAGAATAAACAGATCACGTGGAAAAAATCCTAAAGCTATACTCCAGAAACATTTTTTACTTAATAATTTTAAAGCTTGAATCTATGTAATTGCTTTTGAAATTCGTTTTGGAATTCTAAGCTGCACCAGCTAGCCTATTATTCACTGGAAATTTGTACAGAACATCCTAGAACCCCCAAGAATCTTTCATTTTCAGAAATTAACATTTACTGTTTTGTTTTCACCTTCTTGTAAACACATTTTACCATACTGTGTACCAAGTGGTATTTTAATAGGCCTCCCAATGAGTTACGGGACTATGTGCTCAAAGCCAGTGTAACCTAATGGGCACATGTATTATGGGTTGTATTATGAGTTATTGCTTACTTGATTGTGAATCCTTATTCGTTTTCTATGTTATTCATTTTTAGCAAACTTTAAGCACACACAGGATTATTTATTTACCCAGACTGATCTGATGTTTTGTTTGTTTGGATGTAAATTAATTCTTATATGCTTGTGTTGCCTTTTATCATCTTTGACCATCTTTTATTAGTTTATACCCCATGATATCAGGTTGTTTTAATGTTTTACTGCATGTGATTTTGACATGGCGTGCTCAAATCTAATGTTGATAAGGCCATATGAAGTTTCTTGCCTATTTAGCTGCCCCCCCCCCCCTGTTTTTTGATCAATCTGTTGTTTGAGGAATGGTCAACAAAACATAATTTTGGTTTTCCTGCTTTAAACTGTGTTATTTCAGAGACAATAACTATGTGAACATACTGTTAAAATAGTGCCTCAAGGATAGTGCACTATTGAATGCATTATTGAAGTGCATGAGCCAGCAGGGACTCTGGGTGTGTGTACATGCCGTTATGGTTATCAGTGGTTGAATTTGCTGGTATTCTCAGATAGCCAATTGTCCAAGTGAAGAGAATTACTGTGTGCCTCATAAAGTCTTCTTAAAGAGTGGCAAACTCTCACTGATCTTCTTCCTTCTCTACCACAGCCTCTTGTTTTAGAGACACTGCCACTGGCTGAACCCATGAACACTGATCAGGACTCAGACCTCCTAGAAGGTAGGTATTAAGTTTGTGATGTTGGAATCCTCCCACCGTAAGTCTTTCCCACGCTTTTTTGGAAAGAATGGTGGTGCAAATGGTCTCATAGAACAGTAAGAACTGTCTTTGCATAAAACCTTAACCCTTCATAATGATGGCTCTAATCGGCCTAGTTGTTGTGATTTTAAAATAACTAACATGCCTGACTCAAAGCATTGCAGTACTTTCCATATTTTGTTATGCAGTTATGTATACACAAGATTAACGTGCCATGATTGTTTATTGTACGTTTGGTGACTCTGCTGGCCTGTATAAATGTCACTTGTATGTTGAAACGGGTGTTTGTTGAAAAACAAAACGGATGTAGAAAATTTCTTTGTAAATAAAAATATGCACACCACATCCACATAATCTGACCGTACTTAGTCTTGGGAAGGGAGCACAACAAAGCATTTTGTAGTGATTACATGCTGTTGAGAACATCTCCAATGTTTTGGAAGTGTTGTTTTGATTGTTTTTCATATAAAAAAGAAAGATTGTAAGAAGTGGCAAGGCTAGATACCTTCCTTATTTTTCAGCTGTTTGAGTCTCTTGAAATGAATAAAATTGATTCACTAACTAAAATGCAGTAATCAGTTCTTATACTGCCCTATGCAGATGTTGGATAAATATAAATCCTGGTTTATGTTTATGGATTTAATGTCTTATTTAATGTCTCCTCCTTCCTGTTACATTGATGTAGTTATTTTGGTCCCATAAAAAACAAAGGAACATAAAATAAATAATAAAACAATGATGGTAAAATAAAGCTTCCATAACCATAACTTCCATGTTTTATAAGCTCTTATGAGAGGAAATGGCTCCCTGTCCCATTCAGCATTTTATGGTACATAGTATTTCCTGAATGACAGCAGTATAATTTTACCCTGTTAACCTTACTCAGTCAGCTTTTGGAAACTTTGGATGTATTGGAAAATATCCATTCTTGGATTGTTTCAGTGACGATGAACACTTTAAACGGTACATATAGGTTGTAAAAGCATGGAAGTATAGCTTCTTTGCTTCTTTTTAGTAGGATGGATATAACTATAACTACTGGAGATTATTTTTAACACATTTTAATGCGGAAATGGCATTTGTGGTTCTCACTTTGAGGATACCAAACACTGTGCCTTATAACCAAGCACTGTGGCATGCCTTTGTGATTTCATAACTTTCCTCTATAGTTCATATTCCTTGACTTCAGTATTTATTGTTTGTTAGTCAGGTCAAACACTTTTAAATATAGCGAAAATGAGAAAATAAAAGGTTCCAAAAAAAGAGAAGATGTAAGTGTATTTTATCCCTATGTACAGTGTGGAATGGTTCAAGGCTCAAAACGTCCTCCAAGTAAAACCAGTAATTAGATGCCACCTCCATACTAGCCATTTAGAAGGTTTAGAATTTAGAAAGTTTGCCTTGATAGCCTTTTCTAATCAAACCACAAATGCAAGAACCTGTAGTTTGCTTATAAATAAATAAATAAATAAAAATAAAAAAAATCATTGGCTTTAGTATTTTACAAAAGTGAAGGTTGTGTAAAAACCCACTGCTCCACTGCTTGTAGACTTGTGGTCTGGGATTATTTCCAAGCACTGTGAGAGTCTTTTTAGGCAATGTGGCACTGTTGACTCAGTGAACACATTTCTCTGACTTTGTGTAAAATTGAGCTGGTGAAAGCATGTTTTAAATAGCTTTTTTTTCCATGGCCTCTTTACCAGTGCTATCAGTAGTTCTGGGGAGGAGGGTGGTGCATGTGTGGACCTAAGTGTTTGTGGCTTTTAGGAAGTTAGAGATTTCTTCTGAGGAATCTTATGTTGTCTTTTCTACTTCCCCTTCAGAGAGTCCTCCTCAGCACAATGGCCTTGAACAGACAACTCCTGCCCACCCTAGCTTCATATCCCCTTCCCCTGCCTCCAAAGAGGAACCGATTTCCACCTACTTTGAAGAGAAGATCCATGTTCCTGAAAATATCACACAGGTGGGTGCATGCTGTCCATAGTACTGTACTGTTTGAGTACGTTTGTTAATTGTATGTGTGGTAGTACAATGATATCAAAGGTGTTTATGTAATAGGCATGCATACACTGAGGTATATAATATCATTACACAGAGATATTTAATATGGAAAAAACCAACCAACCAAAGACACCCCAGTATGCTTGGGCAGAAAAACTAATTTTATTGTTTTGTTTTGCACAGCATCACTATGTTGGTAGTGGCAGTGGCGTTGTAGAGGGGTGAAAAGGGGAACAGAGTTACCCAAACCCCAAGTGGGGGGATGGCCTTTGAAGAGCCTGGAATTTTATTTTATTTTAAATATTAATATTTAAAGGTCGCAATAAATGTTGCTAACTAATGTTGCTAACGAATGTTGCTAAATAAATCATTTGCTTGAATTGTGTGTTCAAGCTTGCATATAGTGCCTGAGGACCCCATTTCACCCCTTGCATGAAATGGTTTAGTCCGCCTGATACCTTATCTGTAATCTGAGGTAAACTCTAAATAAATGCCATACCATTGCAATAGTATACTAATTCAAAAATGTTATTAATATTTATTACAGGGCCATAATATAATTAGGATAGTTGCCTAACTTGGGCTCAGTGTCATAGGTTCATAAGGATAGGCTGTCAATTCTTCTTTTATGTAATAAATAGGCTACTTGATACAAAGCTGTTCTCTTCATCCAAATAATGGAATTTGCTGCATTTACGGTTATAGCTTTTAATCATTCTACAAAAAAAATCAGTAAAGTCTTATGTGAACAGTTGTTGGATTAATGTGTGGTTAGATAACTGGACTGGTAGTAAGCCCTTGTTTGATGCTTTCAGCATTAACTGCTCAGCTTTGTGAACCTCTATAAGACTGCCAGTGATGAGCTTCTGGATCCCTGCTTGATCCTCGGTTCAAGACACATTACATTAAAAATGACGAACACCATAAAGAGCTGTAGTCAAAATGGTACAAAAAGGACAGGGCAACCTAGAAGCTGCTATCAATTTGAAATCCACTCTAGGAGCTGAGGGAGAGGATCGTACAGCAGTTACAAAGCAGAAAGTGACATGCAAAATAGCTTTTTCAAGAAGCTTCATTCATTCACAGCAGCTGGTTTAACAGAAGAAGAAGCTGTTGAAGCTGAACTGAATAGTTACCAGTTATCTCCTGATGCTGACAGTGAGACCAGTCCTTTGGCATGGTGGAAGATAAACTCTACATTTCCGAAAGTGAGACCCTTACCTCTGCCTACCTTTTCAGCAGAATGAGTTTTTAGCACAGAAGGCAACATTGTGACATGCAAAAGAGCATCTACAAAGCCAGAGGCTATAGACAGCTTAGTCTTCCTTGCAAAAAAACATATAGTACAAGAGCTGATGGTAGAGTAAGAGGATCAACTATACATAGATCTTTGTTTTTCACTGGATTACCTCAGTATCACATCTAATAGACACTAAAGCAAGATATTTATTGTAATAATTATGCTCGGTTTTCCACTGCTATAGCCTTCTAATGTGCCATGTACAGTACCTTAACAGAACTTTGTGTTGAAGTATTTTTTTATGTTGTTAATAATTTTTCTTGTTACTCTTGCTACTTCTTTAAATTCTTGAGATGTTTGTGCCCTAATACTGGTTTCATGACTCAGGTTACACTAACAGATTAGTTTAATTTGTTTAAAGGGAGGACAATAGTTAGAAATCAGTTTTGCATTATCTAGGCAGGGTAATCAAAATGTAAATTTACATATCTTTCTGGTTTGGGGTAATTTGCATTCTCTTTGCATGTATATTATATTCTGATAAATATAGGATATTCTTTAAAAGCTTTGGCAGTGTAAAAAAAAATATGATTATTGGGATCAATCAATATAGAAAAAAATATTGTGATACCATATTTGGCCTAGCTCTGTTCTTCTGTGGGATTGTAAGTTTTCCTTAAGTTTCCTTAAGAGCTATACCATACATATTGCTTGTGTTGGCTAACTTTGCTGCTTCCCAGACATCATTTATATTTGCCAGCTGTCTGGTATCACCTGTTCATTATATCTGTAGCTAATATATTTCTATACTTCTGATTTAAACTTTATTGATGGGGGGGGGGAATTCTGGGGTCATGCCACCCTATGCTCTGGTGTGTCTCTGTGCTTATATTTCTCTCACAACACTGAGACAATGAGGACAGTTACAGGTGATCAGAGCACCACACAGCTGTGTCTGAGAGGTAGTTAAAGCAGGGCTGCTGTGTGTGTCTGGTGAAATGATACGTTTTGTAAATATAGTAAATTACGGTATTTTGAAGCGTCTACAACAACATTAACATATGCGTTTAATATCATCATATACCTTATTACCATATACTGGCAAATTATATAACTAGTCTGTCATGAGATTCGAGACTCTTGAAAACAGTTGGTTTTCGTGATGCCTCATTAAATACACACAACATCCTTTTTTGAATACACATTTTGCTGAGGTGACATGATGAATAAACCATCTCTTTATCTAATTTCTAGGTGTTTAGCTTTCGCAAGCTTTGGGCATTTACAGGGCCTGGCTTCCTTATGAGCATCGCTTATTTAGATCCTGGGAACATAGAATCTGACCTTCAGTCAGGTGCAGTAGCTGGATTTAAGGTGAGTAAAAAGACAAGAAGGGCTAAGTAATTCTTTCCACTCTTTTTTTTTTTTTGGTTTGTTTGTTTGTTTTTTCTTTCAACCACTAATTAGTCTGTATACATTTTGAACTTGTTAGCTCCTATGGGTGCTTCTGGGGGCCACTGTTATTGGACTGCTGCTACAAAGACTGGCTGCTCGGCTGGGAGTTGTTACAGGGATGCATTTGGCAGAGGTGTGCAACCGACAATACCCAACTGTAAGTCAGATCTTGTTCCTGATCCTCTTGATACTTATCTTTTGTTATTGTTGTTGTTGTTTTATTTTGTAAGATCCCCTTCATCATGAGCAGCATGAGCTAAGCAAATTTGAAATCTGCAAATGCTGACAATGCTAATGCAAAAAAAAAAACCATTAACTCAGCACACATCAAAAACCAGCAAGTGAAGCGTCTGCCAAACAACAGTTCAACACTTTTGGAAAGTGTGTATATATGGGTCCATGCAGCACATAGTTATTTTTAATACTTATAAAAGTGCTGTCAGTATCCATACATTGTTTAAAAAATAAATAAATACTTGAAGGATGCACATCAAATAGTTGAAGGAAAAAAAGGACTTTTAACATGACTCCAAATTTGTATTTAATTGATAACGATGAGAGTGAGATTTTGGTCAACGACTTGTATAATCTGTTCATGGTATATGTAGAAAATAAAAATGATTCTTTAGCACTGGACGGCTTCCATAATGTCTGAGAAGTTGTGAATTTCACAAGTGATGAGCCATAATGCCCATGGAAAGACTGACATGTTGTCAAACAACAGTTACCAAAATTTTGGAAGAACTGAATCTTATAAGTGAATATCTTGAAAAGATTTGCACAATGAGCATTTCCTTACTGTTGTTGTTGTTATAACATAAATCCCTTTTTTTCTGCTGTTCAAAGATGTTAATTCTCTTTTCTTGTTCTTCTTCTTTTCTGAGTTATTTGTATATCGGCTGTTACCTGCTGGAATGTACTGATAACCATTCATGAATATGCTGACCTATCTTTTAAAAAAAAAATCAAGCTAATATAGATTTTGTGGAGATCTGCAGTTTAACACTTCTCAATACTAACCAGTTTTTAGGTACACACCATTCTCTTAGTGAGTTATCAGTGTACTTTGACATCTTGTCTCTCTCTAGGTGCCACGCATCATTCTTTGGCTGATGGTGGAGTTAGCCATCATTGGATCAGACATGCAGGAGGTCATTGGCTGTGCCATTGCCCTCAATTTGCTCTCTGTTGGCAGGTATGTGCTGAATAAATGTATTGCGCACGTTGAAATGTATTTTAAATATTGGTCCATATATAATGTATGCATTGCTTGCATTACATGTAAATAAAATTAACAAAACTTTTTAAACACCTTCAGGATTCCATTATGGGCTGGTGTGCTCATTACCATTATTGACACATTTGTATTCCTCTTTTTGGACAAGTACGGTAAGTAAAAATTAAAATATATTGTCACATGTTTCTGTGACATCTTTCTGCAGAACTGCCTTAACTTGACGCACACTACACTACAGTTACTTTTATTCAACCAGCAAGTTTTTTTTCTTGCCATGAAACGACACGGGCGTCTCCCAGAAGATAAGATGTACAAGACGCATCATTGTAGAAAAAAAATATTTCTCACCTTTTATTTACATTTGCCATATCCAGAATGTTTTCATACCCTTCTCAGAAATCAATAGAAAATCCTTTATTGGCTATTGCAGCATTCAAACACTATAATTATATCATTATATATAATTACTCTTCATTATAATTGCTGACCAGCTTTTTTGCGTGTCTCCACTGGTAATTTTGCCCATTCCTCTTTAGCGATGAGCGTCCTGGATTCAAGTCAGGACTCTGGTTGGGCCACTGCGAAACGTTCATGTTTTTGTCCTCTGTCAATTTGTTCACCACTTTTTGTGTGCGTTTTGGGTCGATGTTGTACAGAATTATTCACTGGTGCCTACAGCCAAGTTTCTCTGCAGGCTTCTTGATGATGTTGAGAATCTTGATGTGTTGGCTCTTTTTTTCATGGTGCTGTTTACTGTGACTAGATTCCCTGGTCCACTGGCTGAAAAACACGCCCAAATCATTAGGTTCCCACCACCATGTTTGACAGTGGGGATGGTGTTCTTAGGGTTGAAGGTTTCTGGTTTTTTTTATACCAAGTGAAGGATACATCATTGTGGTCAAACAACTAACTTTTTGTTTTATCTGATCTTAAAAAAAGACCAGAAGTCGTCGTCTTTGTCCACATGACCATTTTCAAAGGCCAAGCGGGCTTTTGTGTGCCTTTTCTGTAGAAGTAGTGTCCTCTTTGGTCTGTGTCCCTGGAACCCAGCAGTGTATAGTGTCTGGACTGTCTGTCTTGAGACGTTGCTATCAACAGAGCCCAGATTCACCAGGATGGCCTTGGTGGTGATCCTTGGATTGTTTTTCACCTCTCTCACTATCCTCCCGGCCAGCGCAGGTGTCACTTTTGGCTTCCAACTACGTTCTCCGAGATTTTCCACAGCAGCTTTTTAATAATGCTTTGCACTGTAGCCACTGGATCTTGAAAATATTTATTTATGGCCTTCTAGTCCTCTCTTGATTTGTGAGCAGCCACAATGTGCAGCCGCAGGTCTTTAGCGAGCTCCTTTGTCTTAGCCATGCCTATCGACAAACCAACTGCAGAGAGCTGCCGTTTTTCACCTGTTGAGTTGATTAAAACAGCTGTTCCCAATTAATCAGCGTAATTAGGATGTTTTATAACAGCTCGGACTATTTGGAATGGTATAGAACTTTGGATTTTCCCATAAACTGACAGTTTGCAAACAGTATGAAATAATTTTGGACATGCCACTTTTTGTTCAAATGTAAATAAAAGCTGAAAGAATTTTTTTCCCACAATGACGCCTCTTGTACATTGTCTCATCATCATCTGGGAGACGCCTGTGTCATTTCCGGGCAAAAAAATAATAATTTGCTGGTTGATTAAAATGAACTTTGCCAGGGGTATGAATCATTTCAGGCATGTGTGTGTTTTCTAAGTAAATATATTTCTAAAGGTGCTATTGACATGAAATTCAGATGTAGGTAGTAATGCATCTAATCCACACATGCAAAGAAATCAAACCACACAGTATATGTATATTGAGACATTGTTTACCAAATATATTAGGTTTGCGGAAACTGGAGGCCTTCTTTGGATTCCTTATTACCATAATGGCTCTCAGCTTTGGATATGAGGTACAATATATATTCAATTTGTGCTAAGAATTATGACCACGTAGTTCACTACAGTAGTGAGGCTCATTCTATTTTTTGTCATTCTCTTCCCCCTCAGTATGTTAGGGTAGCTCCCGATCAGGGTGAGGTTCTGAAGGGCATGTTTGTTCCATACTGCGAGGGCTGTGGTCCTGTGCAGTTAGAACAGGCTGTTGGGATAGTTGGAGCTGTCATAATGCCTCACAATATCTACTTGCACTCTGCTCTTGTTAAGGTAAGAAACTGGGGACCATAAAGGTTGGGTATGAAAAATGTTTTTCAAAATGTTTTGTACATGTCCAATGTTAACTACCTGTTGTCTAATGTACCAGGATACACTGCTTAATTCAAGCTCTGTCCCTTTTGGCCAATGCAGTAATAGTTAATTATATCGTAAATAACCTAATCAGTATATGGCTTTTTCTTGTTCCTGTATAGTCCCGAGACATAAATCGCAATGACAAGAAAGAGGTGAAGGAGGCCAACAAGTACTACTTCATTGAGTCCACTATAGCACTCTTCATTTCCTTCCTCATAAATGTATTTGTTGTTGCTGTCTTTGCGGAGGCTTTCTATGGAAAGACAAACATGGAAGTGGTAAGCTTTACAAACATATAAATAGAGCTGTTTGGTGAAAAATAGTGTAGTGCTGTTTGGTGAAATTACTACGGGTGATTTAAAAGATATGTTGGCATCCACTTGTTTTACAGAATCAACAATGTAATGAAACTGGAAGTCCACACACAGATCTTTTCCCACTCAACAACAAAACTCTTCAAGTTGACATCTACAAAGGGGTGTGTAAATGTCTACTATTTAATATAGTTTGGATTTGTTTAACCAGCAAAATTATATAGGGGAATAATATTATATGAATTGTTGATACTATATGTATTTTTGATACAGACTTCAGTATTTCTGCAAGAATATATTTGCCATCACAAGTGCTTACTTTTTGCAGAAATAGTTCTCTTGGCCACATTTCCAAGAATCTGTTGAGTTTTTATAGGTGTATCCAGCTACTTGGAGTTTAATTTCTTTGTTACTGCACAACTGTAAATAGAGTTTTGAATCTGAAAAACTATTTTCAACAAGAGATTTATATGCAATTTGAAAGTCTTAAATAATAAGCAGCATGGAACTGGTATCAACTGATTATAGATGATCAGGGAGCAACAAGTTTAGCATCTATTAAATAGACAGTGACTAGGTAAAAGATTGGTCTGTCTTCTGAAGGAAAGTGTTGCTAGATCAGTAAGATTGTCAGTAGAGGGCAGTCTTGTTATGACTGTCTGCTTGAGCAGCTACATCACGTTTATGGCTTCCTGGTAAATGTGAGCCACGCCTTCTATTAGATAAAAGAACATTGGTTAGTTTTATTCTTTATTGCCTTTATGAAGCTTATTCATGATTGAATTGGTCTGATAATACAAGACAATTATGCATTTGGGTAACATATTTGATTATATTATATTTTATGTCACTCATTTAAAATTCACACCATTTTCTGAAAATAATGAGATATAGACTTTGTATATCTGAGTATGTGTCTGTAATGTGTTTACTTTGTGGAAAAAAGGAAAAGGCTTCCATGAAAGCCTTTGGTCTTGAGATCTTTCAAATAGGTGGTCTTAAAAATATCTAAAGACCTTCAAAAGCTGTTTACATCAGTCAGTGACACACATATCGCTCCTAGCTGATCAGTATGTTTTTTAGGACTTTCGAAGCTTAATTTTCACTTTGTTCTGGACAATGTAAACTTAAAAACG
>JAOYMR010000018.1:6568883-6598138 GCA_025802075.1 Tenebrosternarchus preto | reverse complement strand
AGTTACTCTGATCAGTTTATCTAATTTGCCAATGAAACCTCAAATGCATGTCTGCTTTTATAAAATATTGTAATATGTGAACTACCATTTTGAGAAACCAACCACTTGACTAAAACGCCTGTCTGGTATCAATATTTACTTACCACTGATTAGAATGTACACTTTTGTAAACTTGCAGGTGGTAAAACTGATGTTATGGACAATGTCAGCCAGTCTGAGTTTAACTTATTAACAGTTAATTTCTGACCGGAGGGACTACTGATTCATTCAAGTGTAAGAATGTGTTCAAATCAGCAGTTACACTGACATGGTAGTAGCATAGCAGTCAGTGCAGAACTCAGTGCATCATCAGGTACAGCAATGTTGGGGGGGAGTTTACATATTACTGTTACTTCCATGTCAGAGTCGTTGCTGAGTTAAAAGTGGTCAACTATAGAAGGCGAATGGTCATAAATAAAGGTAATAAACTCCAGGAAAACTGGTTTAACCCAATCCCTAACCTCTGTAGCACTACATTTTAAGCAAGATTTGTAATCTTCACCTCTCTTTCTTTTAGATTCAGTTGGGACAGGCCCGCCACATCGATATTTACCTGCTGAATAATATGGATGATGACTCTGTAGTGACGAGATGAAAAAAAAAAAAGTAAGACACATTTGGTTTTGATGGTTTTTTAAATATATTTGTCTCAGTTTATTAAGAAATTACTCCCCTACTAGAGACCTCAACTGGACTGCTGAGTCACTGAGAGAACTATGTAAAAGTGACCTTAAAGCTTACGGATGTTAATTTATAATAATAATAATGATAGAACATGCATTTGGATATTTTTTTTATACATACTGTCCTACATTTTGAAAATGGAAAACCATAACAGCACTGGAAATATTTTATTTAACTTGCAACATATGGTTTTCATTAAAAAAGAGACCATTTTAAAAATAGAGTACTGCAAGACCAACATAAAATTATATCTGTTAGTGTGACGTTTTAATGTTTGACGGCAAGAGTCACTTCCAAAAGAGGAGTTGGTTCCAAGCCTGTTTTATTTAAAGTATTTAAGGTATAAAAGTACTTTCAATTATGACAGATTTTTTTTTTAACTTGGCCACTGTGACAAAGGTCAGTTTTTTTTTATTTAATGTTTGACATTGTAAATGTTTTTTTTTTTTTTTTTTTTTAAATCAAAACATTGGTGTAAGTTCTTATATTTAAAGGTGTTTAAACTGAAAATGCTTGAAACAGAAGGTCTACTTTCACTGTATGTGGTGGACACAAATGTAGGCTGTCTATAGTCTGTATGTATCTAGAACAAATTTTTTTTTTATTCTAGGCAATAACATGAGCAATCTTGAAATAGATATACTAAACACCACATTCCTTACAAGTGTCAATATGACGATGCTAAAGATGATGCAGATAATGCTTAAGTTATATATCTATTAAATATTTGCTGGGACACTAAAATTAAAATGTATATTGGCATATTTCACAACTTGGTTAGGAGGTTGCACCACTTTTATGTTGTATGTAAGTTTTAGTTAACCTTTATATTGGTTTGGTAAATTCTAGGAATCCTGTTCCATAGTACCATTCTGACCTTTTATTATCCAGAATCATATTAATTACACTTGCTCAAGTAAATGTAGTAAATCCTTTGTACGCAAAATACTGACTATCACAGCATAATCACATAAGTGTTACTTCACTGATTTAATGAAAATACTAAAAATAAGCAACGAGTAGTTGTCTAAACATTTGACTGGTACTGATTTGAAACATGAAGTACTTATACTACACAGACTTTAGCATGTCACTTGATGACAAGTCCATTTGTCATGCCAATTTTTGTCATTGTTCAGTCTGCTTGTTTTTTTGTTTTTTGTAATGATATAAAAATTATGATTTGTGGTGTTTGTTTTCATTTTCTTTTCAAACAACATCCCAAATGTGTTAGGTAATTTTTAAGCCATGTTTTTGTAGTTATGCCAGTGATGTCTGGAAACCCAAAATATTTTTATTGAGTTCCAAATAAAAGTATATTTACACTTTTTTTCCATTGTTTGGTTAATACATGCACGGACAGCTGTAGAGATATTCATTGCTTAAAACTGCTGTTGAGTGAATAGAAAATAGACTTGATAACTTTTTGAAACCCAGTTATGAAACCAGAGGTTCAATACCAAACACTGAATTAGAAGGGGGGAGATATCAAATTCACAAAGTATTGACAATTATGAAGTTGGGGGGTTTTCAGAACTGAAGTTCAATACTATGATCTCAACAATAGCCTGGCCCTCTATAATGACAAACTAATTACTAACTAATTAAGATGAAATCTGTTCCAAGACAATACTACATGCTTATTATTGTGTCAGTACACTATTTTCACAATGTCACTTATGAAATGCCATATTTATGATAACAAACGCTTGCTTTATAACAATTTTATTGTTTTATGACTACGGCTCAATGTGCTCTACTACACTGTTAGGTGAAAAAATGCAATGTGACTGTACTAATTATATTTGATGACAAGACTACACTGTGCTGAGAACAACTGTACTGTATAATGCAAACATCATAATGGATTTCTCACAATAAATGGGAAAAAAAAAGATTGCAACTTAAGTTTACCTATATGTGGTATTCATTTAACTAGCAAATTAACCAAGTAGAAGTTTCACCAAGTCTTCAGAACGACCCTTAAATAAAACATTTGGCCTCACATAACTTCTAACCCACTGCACTAAAGCTCAGGCTTTATAGCAATGCTGCACATGTATGCTTGTGCACACACCCACACAAAATGGTGCACATCTAGTATTTAATTATTTGTACTATATTTCATATTTTAGATAACATTCAAACTATTTTTGCAACATAAGGAATTATCCAGTGATCAAGAAGTGTTAAATCTAAATGTATTACATTCTTCAAACAAACTGAGAAATAAGCCACAAGCTAAACTTTTGACTTATAAAGCTATTTTTGTGCACATATTAAATTAATTACTTGCCTTCGGCTTATGAATGTACTATTTTAATTCCTCCAGGAGCAGTTTTAGATATTCAGCTCTAAATGTGAATCATTTTTGACTCCATGTGATTGTTCTATTAAGTTGATGGTAATCAAAACTGAGAACTGGTTCATTCCCACAAACATAAATTCAACAAATATATTTTCTGTTTTTCTCAGATGTTTTTCTAAGCTACATCTGGAAGAAATTGGCAAAAACAAAAATACTTGGAATAAAGTTTATATGATTATTATAAAATTAAAACATTAAATCTGCATTACTCAGTCCATTTCATTGGAGTTGTATCTTTAGTGCACTAAATTAGTAAGTAGTGAAAGAAAACAAGTGCATTCATTGTGTTTTAAGCAAGTCACACTAGTGTTTGTGAAAAATGTTAAGTAATTTTTTTTAAAAAAGAATAAATAATTTTTTAAATGCCAAATTCTTGTTCTTCAGAATCATCATTCCATGATTCCTAGTTCACTTTTCATCTGGCTTGTTGGGGACCAAGTACTCTCTATACATAGAGTATATTACACCTAGAACACATTAGGAAGAAGATTAATTCACATAGAGTTTATTACACCTAGAACACATTAGGAAGTAGATTCATTCACACCAAAAGTGAAAGCTTGATCATATAATCCAAACATCTAAACTTATTTGTACAATACAGAAGATCTTGGATATAGGCAGCACAACTATACACAAAGGTATGAGGATGCATCTACAAAGCAACTGTCAATTTCATCATATAAGAACATATCCATATGCTCTATGCAGAAAGGATCTGGTAAACTGCTGTATAAACACAAAAGTGGGCTAGTAATTTATTGTTGAACGGGACATCTAATGTTGAACAGGGCAGTTTTTTCAATTCTAGAATTGTTAGACGATCAGCATGGCACCACCTCTGCCTCATCCTGAGCCAGGAAAAACCCTGCATTGGGCATAAAATGTCGATGCTGGGGTCAACTGTGTAATGTGGTAGATCCAGGTGGAACCGGCGGCACTGAGCAACCATTAACAGAACCAATGGGGTTGGGTGTGGTATTAGTCACTGAGGAGGCCAATATACAGGACCAGTCCAAATGTTTAGAAAAGACCTTTTGTAGTCTCCAAGTAGACTTACATTCTCAACAGTGAATGTATTTGCAGGGTTATGATCATACAATGCCACATCTGAATTACTTTGATAAGCATAGAACATCATCTGACAGCCACCTATTGCTAACTTGTGCATAGCATTCTTGACTATTACTGCTAGTTTATTAGTATAAAACAATGCCAGTTTCATTCTGATTGGCTATTTGCACTTCCATATATGCATTTCTGTGCATTGTTTCATACTGGTCTGATATTTGTCATTCCTGTTTGCTAAAACCTTACACTGTGCAGTTTCAGTGGTCTTATAAAATTCTAATTTGTAAGACAATATGAGAATTGTACTGTAGTATGAGAATTCTATATCCAAATGGGTAATGATAGTTCTCTAATTAATGTATCTCTCTTAATGGCTCAGGACATGGATTGTAGTTGTAGCCCCATGGGTTTCATGTTATCCAATGATTTCCTCTCATTGGTGACTTGTAGACGAGCCTTGTAGGAGCGGTCACGTTGTGGTTTTGATCTAAAATTTCGGACACCAACTCATGGCCAATGATGTTCACATGCAATTTACCCTGTGACAGCAAAATCTAGCTAATTATCACAGTGTGAAAATAGGTCTTTCAGCAAGATATATCTGAGTAACTGAAAAACGTTTGTGAAGTCCATGGTATCTGATCATTAAAAGAAAGTCTAGTTTTATTTAGTAAAAGAGGCATTGTTTTCCGACAGTCTACGGGGAAAGCCCAAAGTTTCAAGCATGGCCAACTCTGAACCACAAAGATACCAGGATTTCCAAGTCATCTCATTTAATGGTTGTGTGACCCCTTCTGTCAATTATGGAAGATCAAGTGAACTGGCTACTAAACAGACAAAGGCATCATTTAACTATCTGCTAACACAGGGGAAATGACGCTGAATTTAACATTGTATTCAGAACTCCTGAGTTGCTTGTGAGGGTTAATAGTGGGCAGAAATGCTACACACCAATATTTAAAGCAATTGCCTTCAGAGCCTATATGGCCAATTTTAAAATACATGTTTAAAAACAAAGAAAAATATAGATATTTTCATGGTAATAGAATAAATGAAAATCATTTGGCATGAAAATCTACTACTTCCCTATACACTTTTAAGTAGTTCTGATGTATTCAGATATACTTTCATGAAGTCCAGTCTGCTTTAGGTATGAAAATGTCATTTTAACAAGGCAGATGTGCAATCCATATGTGGGGAATATAGTCTTATACAGATTTCTACACAAACTCTGGCCAGTCACGTCTATAACTGAGATTTGTTTTTGTTTTTATTTTATTAGACTTACAATCCTAAAAAAAAGTCATTCTATCAGAGTGTAGGTGGTGAATTGTGAGTGTAAAGAAACTGATTTAATGCAAATTATTTCGTCACTTGCCTGCTGTACACAGGCAACGTCATTGCAAAAAAAAATAAAAATGAACCTCATCCTCAAAGCATCATTATCAACTGTGTGTTTGGCCATTTTTCTGCCTTGTTAAGGTGTTGTACAAAACATTATACAGAAGGAACTTGCCATGAATCCTCTCTGCTTCTGTGAACCTGCTGCACATACACACTGAGAATGATGTCTACATTTAAAAAAAAAAATGTAGAAAATACTAAAAATAAGCAATGAGTAGTTGTGTCCAAGCAGGAACTATAATGATCAAAGCAATGCTAAAACAAACACACAGTGTGGTGACTGTAGAAAGAAAATGTCAACAAGAAAGAAAAGCCAAATCCTGGATGTTTCTGGACACTTTTTTAAGGTCATTTTTTAACAGAACAAATCTAGGAAAAAGAGGATGTATGGTCACCCTTGTAAAGCACCATCATTACTGTACAATGTGAGTACAGCGGTGCTTGCTAGATTTACCTAGAAATACTGTAGAATAAAATGATTCTTTTTAAAGTGAAACAACAGATCGAAAGTATAACAATTTATTTCCAAGAAAGTAAATATGAACAAGCCAACTAACTGCGAAAGTCACAGAGGACCTTATTATTCAATAAGTTAAAAAGATCATCAACAGATATGCTGTAGCTGCAGTTGCAAGAATCAGTAAAGTAGTATCATAACCAAGTGCTATAACCCTGAGATAGTGAAGCAATACTAGAACTTAACAAACACAAGCATATAACTCAAATGATTATGTATGACCTAAAGGAACATGCAATATTCCAACATGGTATTGTTTCAAACAAGAACAGTAACTGCATTATTCTGGCATTACTTTGAGAATAACAGTTGTGTTCAGTGATGCATATACAATGGTTCTGTTTATAGATCACTTTTATATAAAAAAGAGATTATTATATCGACTATAAATATTGTTCTTACCCAGTGTCATAGCTCCAACCACAAAACCTTGTGCTCTTACACGCATGTGAATAAGATGTACAGACATTTTGGTGTCACCTCGTGATTTCAGCTTATACAATCCATAGGCAACCACTCCAATGAACCCAGCCAAGCCTGAAGCAAACAGCACAGTATACAGTTATGCATGAACGAACAATTTTCTGTACTTAACTATAATAACCAACCATTTAGGTAGAGAAAAAAATATGTAGTAAAAACCATAGCCTTTAAAAGCTTATTTTTTAATGACTTCTTTTTTACCTGCTTCATATTTTTACTGTAAATACAGCCTTTAGGAATCCAAATTCCTGTAAACACTATTTTTTAATATTAAGTATCTGGTTCAGCTATTCAATTGACTTCAGTTTTCACAATAAAAAAGTTTTACTTATGAAAGTATTGAAGGCATATTTGGTATATGTATGTAAATGATTATATAATTGAAGAACCAATTGCATCAAATCCTAATATTAAAGTTGGTCTGAGAGTTCTGATGAAACTACTGTATGTGAGCATAAATGTATATTTATAACACAGGAAGCAGTTTTTTTATATTAAGACCTCATTAACCCAGAAAATGTTAATAATTGCTTTGCTGGGTTAACTAATTAAAGTTTGTCTGCTTGAATTTTAACTCTAAACTTCACCACATATTTTGTGGAAAAACCCACTTAAACCCGCTTAAATCTTTAAGCATACAATTCTGTACTTTATGGTACAAAGTCCAGGACATGAATACTGAGGTTTACTGGATGTTTTATGTGTGTATATGGACTCTTAATACTGCCTAGGATACAAGGATCAACAAGGATATAAAATACAGCTATACAAGGGCTATTACAAACCAACCATCTATACACTGACAGCAAAATGCTTGTGCATGGCTGTTTTTCATTGTATGTTAGAACAATATAAATCATTAGAACTCTTAGTGTTACCATCCAGTTGTGTGTAAAAATGTTACTTATAGACAGTGTTGTGGCCTATTTAGTGAGAAAAAATAATAATAAATTTGAACTAGTTCATTAGTATAAACTAAACTTTTAACTATTTCGTTAGTATGGACTGTTTATTTTCAGTGTAAACTGGCACAACAATGCTTACATTGCTAAATAGCATTTCTGGCTGTGAGGCTAACGTAGGAATAATTGTAGTAAAACCATAGTCTTTACAACCATAAACAGTGCCTCAAATGGCGTCTTCTATTATGGCTTTATATAAAAAAAAACGTCATTTGTTTTTCTATCGCTGTCTTCTTGTGTAGTTCTGGTTTCCAACAGCACAAGAAGATATGTTGACGTTACTCCGTGCATCTCGTCCACTTTCGCTTAATGTCTTGTTTCAGCTGTTTTTCTGACAAGATACGCGCGCGTCTGTCAGTGACGTAACTGTGGCGTCATCACCAAATTGGTCTCTTATCCCGAAATATAATATTCCAGTTTCCACAACATCTTATCAATGTTAACTACCTACCTATAGGTACAAACGGTGACTCTTTAGCTTTTCTTACTAACTTTGAAGAATGCTCTTCATCAGCCGACCAATTTCTGTCGGAACACATTGTGTAGAGAACTGTAGAGAAAGAAGTAACTCTTAACAATATCAGGAAGCAGTCTGTAGCTAGGCTACCAAAGTAGAGCTAGATAGGTAGCTATTTATACAGCGTCACTGTCACTCTTGCATATGCTTATCTTTCTACCAGATTACCTTTCAAAGTAAAGTAGCACTACCGATGTAGAAAACCTTCTTGTTCTCACAAAAATATCTAACGGCAACTACAAAATGTCATTAGAATACATTCCTAGCGTTAGCTAGCTAGCTACTTGGCTTAATACGTTGTTAGAAATATAGCATACTTTACCCCACTGATGTATTTTGAAAGATCCTGGTGCAATTGTAGCTAGCCACAAATGAATTCAGACTGAGACACCATAGATTACGTTACAAAATAGTCATCATTGTGACACCAGTATAACACTACCTAGTGTAAGCATTTATTACGGGGTTACAGTACGTCATAGATCATGTCTTCGTCACTGACCAACCGTCTACAATTAACCAGATGTTTACAGTTCTTTTCTTCTATATCTTAAGACTTAACTTGGCATATGTGCATTACTGCCACCAACAGTGTTGGAACCACAGGTCGTATTTACAAGCAAATCTCTTAATTATGATGGCCATTAAAGGTAAACCGAATCTTTAGGTATTTAAGATAGTTATAGCTTATTATTAATTTATTAAGACACCGAAGTTATTACTTCACCACATCAATATTCTCTAAATTTAGTCGTTAATGAGGCATGCAGAGAGATGCATGAACTGAATAAAGGCCACGAGATTTCAGTGGCAGAACCAGGATTAGGCAGCATTCGTTCTGCCATGGAAGAGCTATGGAATAACACCGCTTGCACATTGCTGTTACCAGTGCTGGGAAGGTTACTTTTAAAATATGGTCTACATGTAATAAAAGTAACATATTTAAAATACTTTCGATTACTTCAACATTGTCTTAACAAACAGTACAGTTATATTTATTGTATATCAGTGTAGTGACTGATAACTAGTTCCAGACTGTTATTTTTCTTGTTTTGGTGTGTGCTAATGTAGAATTCATGTAAGGTTAGTTTCCCAGACTTAGATTAAGGAAAAGATAAAAGAACTGATTCACCATCAGTTCATTCCAACATTTAATCAATCATCTGCTCGTGGTATCCCCAAAATGAGGGCAAAAAAATTAAATCCTTTACTACTTGATAAACGTCTACAAGGTTTACTATGAAACACACCACACTGTAACTAAAATAATTATTTAAGTCATGCATCTCTCCAGCCAGGAATCAGGGTAGTCATCTCTAGGACTTCTAAACAGATAGTAAGGTATGTGAAAGAATCCTAGACTTACTTTATAACTAATTAAAGAAGTATTTCAGTTCATGGAAGAAATGGGATGCAGTTAGAACCCCATCTTATCCCTGGAGCATCAGCAACAACTATAAAATATAATGTCTCTGCAGTGAAATGTTTTTCTAACCTTTGGTCTCACCAGCACTGACTATGACACCCAGGTATCCTTCATCTTCCTAATGTGAATCAGCACAGCCTGTTACATTTAGAGCATTTGGTTAACACTTTTATCCAAAGAGACTTACAGTTATGACTACTGATACAATCTTGAGCAATTGAAGGTAAAGGGCCTTGTTCAGGGGCCCCAACAGTGGAAATGTGGCAAAAGTGAGGCTTGAGCCAGCAACCTTCTGATTACTAGTCAAGAGCCTTAAACACTGAGCTTCCACTGTTACTCTCTTACCCTGTTACTCTCTGCTGCTTTAGTTATTCTAAGCAGATACTTATATAATATTATACTTACATAATATTAGGTAGCAAAGTGCATGCAACATTTAAATAAGGCCAAAAACAATATTACCCATATCCTGGTGTTGCCCCTCCATGCCCTCAAATGACTTTGGATGATACCATTAAAAGGAAAACCTGTTAAACCTTAATAGAGACTGAAAGATTAAGTTCTCATGATGATCTTAAAATTTGATTTAAAAAAATGAGATTTTAAGTCTTGAGTTGGAAAGTGTATTTTGTAGTAGTTAACCAGTCAAATCAACATTTTAAACAAACGTTTTGACACTGGGTGCCCAAACAATTTGTTTCAGTGAGCTATTGTACCAGTATGCTTGAACCAATTATTGACAAAGGCCTGGAAGTGCAAGTACAATTAACAAAGGAATCGATGACAAATCATAGCGTATAAAATATCTGAAAACATTAAATGTGAAAACTCACTTAACTGTAGGCGAATACTTTAAGTTGATATTTATGCTGTGACATTAGGCCCCAGTTACCTGCAGAGTAGCAGAATGCCAGACATGCCCCTGGTGTCAGTCTTTACTTAAAATAAAGGTCCGCTAAATTCCATGTCTAAATTGGAAGGAATTTTTTTTTACAATGTGGGCAGTCTGGGTTTATAGTTGTAAACAATTAACCATTAACTTTAAAATCCTTTTACCATATTTTGCTTCAGTTACTGTAGGTGTGAAATGTAATGTCTTGTCAAATTTGGTTCAAACCGTAAATGTTTGCTATGTTAATCTTATTTGAAGGGACCACCCTATCTTGGCCGCACCTATGCATCGTTTAAATGTTTTTCCTGTTCAAATAATTATCCTCGTCGGTTTATTAAGCTCTTCGTGGAATGAATCAGGCAGTACACTGTAATGTTGTTGTAAGACTCCCGATGAGCCCCAGTGTTCTTGACGATGATTATTAGTTTTCGCATAAGGCAGGAGGAATGTGCGACAGGATTGCGCCGAAAAGAATGTTTCTGATACTCCCACTCCCACTTCCAAAGGACCCAATCCGCGCTGACAAACTGTTTCAAGGCGCCCGAAAGGCGCAAAACAAATCGTTGGTAATTGAAAGACTTGACAATTAATTCTGCGTACACAATTGTAGCCTTTTCTGACAGAGAATCGTTAATTATTTCTATCTGTTGTGTTATATGTGCATTTGTATCATGATCTGAGTGGATGTTTATCTCCACGACGGGGAACTTGAAACCGCACCACTGCTCCATTTCCTTGGTTGTTTTGCTTTTTTTCGCCTGGATTCTCCATGTTGGAACAAAATTGAGGTATTTCAATGTTTCAGCAATAGATTTCTTCGCACACAAATACAACAGCATGCGCTCATGTTAAAGAAGAGCTGAACAAGCATCGGGGACATTTTAAAGAAGACGACGATACGTGTATATGTAAACTATACCTTAGTCTATAAGATACAGCGCGTTATTGCTGGGCTCGATCAGCACGGACCAGTAGCACTGCACTAGCCAAACGCGCTAACTAGCTGAATGTTGAAAGTGTCTAAGACTAGGGGGAACGGATTGGATACAGGGGGCACAGCGTATATTAGATGGAAAGTTCTATCATCACACAAGTACAAAAAGAAGATATTCAACTGCCGTCCAAAACAGGTGAGTTCCTTCGGAAGAACAAAACATTCCAGTTTCTTGTTGAAGTGTATTTCTGGAATTACGGATTAACTTGAAAATCGCACGGCATATTTGCACACAAGATAACTTCCATAGTTAGCTAGTTAGATATCCTAGCTGTGTAGTGCGGTTGAGCTAAACTAGAGATGTGCATGTAGAATTGGTGGCTATGTGGCTAATTGGCTAGCTATTTAGTATTACTATATACAGCTACGGACTACGCGACTTTCCAGATAAGTTGTCACTTTAGAAAATGGCCCGGTTCCATCAGAAAAAATCCCATCTCTTTTATTTTGATTCGTTGTTTTGATGTATTTATATTTTTAAGTTACTGTGGAAGTAGCTAATAAAAAGCGCGACAACAATATTAGCCAGGATGGCTAGGTAGCTGCTGGACTAGCTCTAGTTTTGGAAGAATGAGGAGGTGCGTGCGTCTGTTTGAAAAACGACGTCATTAAGTTGAACGGAGCTAATTAAAACTGATCTACTTCTTGCGCATATGTGATCTTATTTACATACATGCATAGTGACGGTTATGCTAGTAATTTATTAGCTTGATATAGAGTATATTGAGAGACAAAAAAGCTGAAGCTAGCTGTCTAGCCAATTTAAATGCGAATAGTGCTCTGCGCAAAAGCTGCGCCTAACTGTCAATGCAGATATAATGCATTATGAGCAGTTGAACTCGTTTGCCATAAAAAGTTATAGTCTTCATGAGCTCATACATACTTGTAATATACAGTGTGTGTGTGTGTGGTGTGGTGTGTTAACAGACACTGTTAGAGTGGCTTTGCTCATTGCGAATTTTAGTTGTTTTCTCAACTGTAAAATCATTTCAGCATGCCACCAAGTAAATGTTTCATATAAAGATAAATATAAGAATTCTTATATTGTTGGAGTTATTTAATAGTTGTATATATGGAGTGTATTGTATGAGTCAAGTCTGCACCAAGGTTCTTCCGAGTTGCTTCCATTAGCAGTTGTTAAAACATTCATTCACTAAATGCTACAAAAGTGACTAAATGCTAATGCTTAATTTCAAAGGATATGCCAGACACTAGCCAGACCTTTTGCTTGCCAGCACTGTTGATCCATGCAGGAAAATTCATGATGGGTAAATTTTGTTCGGTTAGTCATGAGCAATTCTAAAGGTAAATATAGTTACAGGCAGCGATCCAGGGTCCAAGCACGATGTTGTAAGGCAGATGTGAAGCTTTATGAAAGCTCACATAATTCTGACTTTGTCCCCTATTCCAACCAGATACTAAAAAAAGTTTTTTTTAGTGACAGATGCTCCATTGTTTTTGCTGATGTCCTGAAAATTTGAGGTACCTGCTGATTTAAGAATAATGTATGTTCCATCATCGCACAAGTAGTGCAAGCCTTGCATCTTCTGATTATAATATTGGATTAAATAACAGTATTATAGTTTTCTAGAGTAACTGTTAAACCATATCAGGTTGACACATGCCACCAATGGAGGGCTTCAACAAGTCATTGTTAACAAGTATGTGAAGTCTTATTTAAAGTGAAGTAAGCATTATCATTTTTAATGACGTGGTCAAAATATTGTATTGTATTTAATACAATATTATAAAATATTGTATTAAATAAGTAATTGTTTCATTACTTGATGGTTTGAACATGTACAAAAACATGAGGTTAGGCTGTGACTGTATTTTTTGTGGTGTAAATAAATTTGACTGTCATGCTTAGTTATGAGTGGATTGATTGAGTGAAAGGTAAGTGTATGTGAAGTCTGGTTTAGACTGCTTCATAATGTAATTTTTTTCTAGTGTATTCAGTGTCTGGTGTTTAGATTTGCGCAGGTTTGGTAAACAGACTGTCACATTTCAATATAGTAAAGATAAACTAAAGGGTTTAAAATACACAATCAGGCACTTTGCATCTGATATGAAAAGCTGAAGTGTTTGAGTTTGTGGTGGTAGTATAAAAAGCTTAGAACTGTACAGTGCTGCTCTGATATTCTAAGAACTGTACAGTGCTGCTCTGATTATCTGGAAATATGACTAAGTAGTGCATTCATGACAACTCCTGTTAATGTATGGCATTAAATTCTAGTAACTTTTACATTGAATCAAATTAACATGTACCACATTTACTTGAGGGCTTCAACAAGATGTCTTGAACACGCATTTGAAGTTTGCTGGTGATTTGAGCTCAATTGGCAGGCCTCCTCACCATGCAGTGTTATAATCCTAAATAGAACTATGTCTAGTGTTTTGGCATCCAGTTTGTGTATAAAATCTGTGCACCAGGTTTCATTTAATCAAATTCTCTTGATGTTTGGCATGTTATGACCACCCCCCCACCAATGGATATTTTGCACTGCATCAGAGCCCCCATCAGAGATACACACCTGTAAAGTTTTGTAGTGATCTGTCAAATGAGTTGGAGTTGTATATGCACAGTGCATACATTGTAAGCTCTATCCCAGTGGATCTGTGTAGTGTTGACATTTCCAGATTTTTTAAAAATGGGAGTCAGGAGGCCAGAACTGTACAGGTCTACTGAAGATCGTAGGGCTCATGCTGAAAAACCAGCGCAATTTTTCAGAGCAAACTATGCAAATGACATGTAAATTAGGGTGGAAGTGGGCGGGGCTGTGTGATTCTTGAGGCTTTTTTTTGTGGAGCGGAAGGCTGTTAACCACTAGGGAAAAAAGAATTTTTGTCTGTGTGACCCGAGTCTTGAACTGGAATAAGTGTGTGTCTGCTGTAGCTCCACCTGTTTCCTGATTGGGTTGGTCACATGATTCAGAGTAGCAGGAGGGGCTACCTCTTACTGACCAAGTCTTGTGTGTGTAGATCTTCTGGATTGCTCTGCCCTGTTAGATCTAGAGAAGATAAAGAAGAAGAGGATCCCCAGTTAGACTAACCAGCCATTTTTGTTTTTGTACATGTGATTTATAGCAGTATAAGTAAATCATAAAACCTGGCATTCTAAATGTCTTGGGCTATTTTTGAGGTTGTTTTTGCGGAATTAATTGACAGATAGACTTACTTGGATGCATATACACACACTTGCTCTGTTCATCGAAAAACTACATTCTTTGCCTTTAAGAATGTCACAAAGTAGGCATACCAGGTGTCTTCGTACTGTGCTCAGCATCTGAGGTTGAACGTGTGACAGAATGCTGCTATGCAGAGAGAGAAGGGGGTGGATGTTGTACAGCATGTCGGGTAACAATCACTTGGCACCTGCTTGGTGAGGAGCAGGACACTCAGAAGTAAGGTGTGGAGAAGATCCATTGCTTCAAAGTAAAACGACTTTGCGGAAATTAAGGTAACGGTAATCTTTTGAGAAGGTATAAAACACAAACGGTGCACCTAGAAGATCTTCCATGGCAGTGAACACCCGTGCTCAGAGCAGAGCCCTGCCACATTCTCGAGGTTGCTGTCTTGAGGCATCTTCTAAGTCTACATTTAAAAGTCTATACTCAGTCTTATACCAAGTATAGTTTAATGTTCTCTATTCTCTAGCCCCTCTCCTTCAGTGTTCACAGAATAATGGGTATTAAAACTGTTACAAATCATCTACCCCCAGGAGACAGGTGTACCTAATAAAGTCACCATTGTGTACTGGAACATAACGTGTTTGTAATACACTATGGAGCCTGTTTACATATGAAACTATATGTTGTGAGAGAGATATTTCACTATGTATTTCTGCAGCTGTTCTTGGTGGTAATGCTGGTGATGTTGAAGCCAAGAGTGGCAAATGTTTACTTTCTGACTTGTTTATTTCCTATTTGCATTTTTGTTGCACAGGCCAGTGGCTTGATCTTTAGTCTGTGTGCAGTCCTTTAAAATATTTAATAAAGTGTAAAAGATTAAATAACATTTTTTTAAATTGTTGTCTTCTATTCACTATAAACCTTTGTGCACATACAGCAGACTGTGAATTTTTGATTATGAGATTGAGATGTTTAAGACTTTCACCATTTGATTTGAGGCATTCAGATGAATAAAGGTAATGTTTTTATTTAGCAGTTTAGTTAGGCTAGTTAACTCGTCTCGATGTGGCGAGTCCCTCGTAGGTCTGTTTTCTTGTTTTATGTGATTTAGAAATGTTTTTGCCTTTTTCAGGCCAGGTGAAAAAAACTTCTCCCAAGAAACCTCGAAGCCGCAATATCTTCAAAGCACTGTTCTGCTGCCTGCGTGCACAGGATGGGCCCCAAACTCTGGCCACTTCCCAAGATAACTTGCTGCCTCCGGAGGACAATGGGACGATTGCCAAGGTAAAACCTTTTTGCTTGCTTCTTTTATTAAAGAAGGATTTGTTTAGCTCTGATCATTCATTAATACAACGTCTAGCTGGCATTGTAGATTAAAAACTATCAAAATAACATGTCATTAATATTGTGATAATACAAGGTTTTATAGAGAAAATGGACTTTATAGAAACAAACAAAAATTGTGTGTGCCTGGCCAGTCATACGACTTTGTATGGTTGGTTTTGGCTGGGCTTTGTGTTTGTTTAGAGTTGAATTCAAATGTATGTGGATGTAATTTGTGGCTAACAGTCATTTAGCTTAACATGGATTTTTCCAAATTCAATTTTGGGTCTTTTTTCTTCCTCGTTTAAGAAATCGAGGACTAATTTTGAACTAATTTTGATGTGGTTCTTTAAATAATACTTTCTATGAATGTCCCTGTATATGTCATACGGTTTGGATATTTAATTTACCATGGGATGTGAGGGTTATCATTCATTTATCTGATTATTAAAATCTATTTTTAAATGATTTACAGAGTACTAGAGTCAACACAGTGTTTGGGAATAAGCTGTTATGTAGATTTTATATGGTTTCCTGCTTGGCAGAATTAGTTCTTCAATAAAATAATTTCAGTCCAGGTTATACAAGTGCTCCTTTCACAGTTACTTTAATTAGAATTACATAATTAAAATCATTGATACTTGTGTAATATTTAGGTATATTTACAAATACAAGTTGTCATTAGTGATTTTTTTTCCTTTGTACTTTAGTATTTTAATACAGCTGCATAATGCATTATTTGTCAGTGATGTCGCATTTTTGGTATTTGAAGTACTGGTATCACAAAAGCCTCCAATATGCAAATCAGTTTTTAAACACACCACAGCATTTTTTTTTTGTTAATCTACAGTGAGAGCATCATAACATATCTCAGACATAGCAGATGGTCATTCTTTGGGTGTTCTGGTGAATAATAACATTCACACAATCCCACATCATGGATTATTTTGATCAGAGCAAAAGTGGTTACGGTCCAGTCTTTAAACGTATCGCATCAGTGGTTCACCACTGCACTTTCAGTAGCCGATATTGGAAAGTAATATAGTTATAATTCAACTCTCGTATCCTCTTATCCTCCCCTTAAAGTCCGAGTGGCAAGTATGTGTGCAGCAGTGTGTACGAAGTCTACATAAGTCTACATAAGTTGTTTTTTTAAATTCTGTGCAGACACATGCGCTAGTTGGGTTGTGGTCCATAGCTGCCAATATTGGATCACATCTGTGTAGGAGTTATTACTGTTTTTACTGCATGCAGCTGAATGATTATTTCATAGCCAACAGCATATCTAGGCTTTTGTCTCATTTTACATGCAATACTGTTGGATAGAACATGCCACGCCATGAACTATGAAATAAATGAGGCTTTGAAACTGGAGGCAGGCACAGTAACAGTGCTATAATAACTGAAGTTACAATAAGAGAGTAATGAAATGATCTAGAAAAAAAATCCTACTACAGATCTTTGCATCTTTATTTTTTGTAAATTGTAATATCTGCCTGGTTGTATTTTCTGAATAATGCAGCCAAAACTGGATTAAGTGTCTGAAGGATCAGGGAGGACTGAACTAATAGTTTGGCCCAGTTCATACCAGACAAGGCAACTGTGCAGTACTTGTAAATCTTTTACACCAGATACACTACTAACCAGACATATACTTTGGGACTATTCATTTTATACACTAAATGCACTACTAACCAGAAATATACTCTGGGTCTATTAACCTTTTACACTAGATACACTACTAACCAGCATGTCATGAGCAGAAATATACTCTGGGTTTATTTTTGATGTTTTCCGCACTGCCTACCAGTGTTTTCCCAGATAGAAACAATTCAAAACTAAAATTTCTTGCTATATCATGTGATTTAGGCCCATAATAAAAAAAAATACATTTTTACTCAGCAGCACTGCTTTAAAAAAAAAAAAAAAAAAAAAAAACACTTTCTAGTCCAGGGAGAATTTCTTACACTGTTTCCTTTTTAGACCAAGTCTACCATCTAAAAGATAAAACATCAGAAATTTTGGTATTGTTGAGTTAAAAATATAGTTTGCAAAATAATGACCAACTTGCCTTTTATGTCTTCGCATAAAATTTTAAGCACCGTGTCCTTAATAATTATCTAAAGAAAACTACAACAAAGCATAAGATAAAATGGTATAGATGAATCCACTTTGAAAACACTCATTTTACTACCATTCCCACTGGAGTGCCTTAGAGCTCATCCACATTCAGGTCGTCACCGTGAGGAATGTTTTTCATTTTTTCACAAGGCCTGTCTAGTGTGCGACAACAAGCATGGCAAAGTTGCCTTTAGAGAGTCTGATAAATAAGACGGTGTATTATTTCTGTAGACTCACCACTGTTATTGTTGACTGGGAGTTTTGAAAAATACCCCAGAGGGTGTATAATACATTTAAATTGTTCAGATTTGAATTATCATGCAGGTCTGTTGCCTCTTTTAAGGACAGGGTTTGATTTACACATTTTTTCAAGGCATTTGAAATGCTAGCAAATTAAAGTTGAAAGTTTTGAATATGTTCTTTAGTCAGTGAAAAGGTTGGCACAGTACTACCTTGTTGTAGCATTTATCCCAGTATTAATTGCGTCTGGTCAGATGTTCCAGGCAAAGTACAAAAATGTTATTTAAACATGATTTGGTAATCCATTACCATCAGAGCAGAACTTGTGTAATTTTTTATTTGAAAGAAGTATTACAGTATGTAATGTAAACATTGAGAATTAGAAGCTTAAAAATTATTAACTAATCCCAAGGGGCATACTTATGTCATTATAGATTCCAGAGACCAGCCTACTGCCTGAGGTGACCCCTGAAGACAAGGGCAAGATCTGTGTTGTTATAGATCTGGATGAAACTCTGGTGCATAGTTCCTTTAAGGTAAGTTGACATGCCAGTGTCACCTGGTCTGTTTCTAACCAAAAAACTCATTCATTAGAGCTTGACTGTATTAAACTAAAATCTTTTCTGGCCTTCACCTTGTAAGCTCAAACTGTTTTAATGCACCCAGAATAAGGCATAGTGTCCAGGTGTCCAGTGCTGCAGTAATATGCAAATGTGCTTCACTGAACTTGCATTGATTCCGAATTCAAGGCGGCTGTAACAGACAAGCTGCAAGCAGGGCTGCACAGTCTGAAAATGTAGCAGTCAGAGCAACCTTGAAGCCCCTTTATGGCTTAAACTATGGTTATGTTAGTTTCTTGGTTCTTGTGTGCAATAAAATGTATTGGGCAATATATATAGTAAAATATTTCATCTTTCTTAATGTCTTGTCAATACGATCATTTCCATGTGCTTCTATTGCATATTACAGTTAATAATATTTCTTGTTGGAGCTGAATTGTTCAAGCTTCCTAGCTTCACTATCACCTAGCTTCAAATTTCCTAGCTTCACTCTTTGACCATGAGTGAAGCATTTGCAAGTTATATCACAGGGTCTTTGTTGTAGGTCAGGCAGTACATTGAGTCGGAGCAGGATGGCTGGAGGTCACACATCCATTGTCTGCATCTGTCCATCATCAGATGAGACAGGGCACCTGTGGTATTATTGTCAGCAGTAGTAAGTGAGGCAAGCAAACCCCGGCAATTTGATTTGCTGAGGCGTTGAACTCTGCATGGCCCCAGGCCACCTTGGCACTTAGGAGGTTCATGGGGTAGAAGAGCTTCTGAAGTGCTTGTTCTGGAAGAACAACCTTATTTGAAGAGGTACTCTGAAATATCTCTTCATGCTCTCTAAATGCCATCTCATCTTATCCCTAGCCAATCAGTAATGCTGACTTTATTGTTCCTGTGGAGATTGAGGGAACAACACACCAGGTAAGATATGGAAGTGCTTTGTATTATGTACCATACATCTTTAACAAGGATGAAATTTCCAGTTTTTTATTTGTAATGACTTTGGCCTCTCTTTAGTTTAGCAAATCATAAAAGGGTGGTGATAACTTCTATTTAGTAGTATACACTCTGTATAAATCGAGCAGTACTTTTACTGATTTTTACAGGAATTTTTTCATCGATGCTTAATTTGGGGTTCATGAAGAATTTTTAATGTTTGAGGTTGAGCTCTGCTTATTTGCCTCAGCCAGATTCAAGTAATCCAGGATAGGCTGTATTCCACCACCATGGCCTATTTTTGATTACTTGTTTCTGGAGGTGGTGTCTTCTCAGCGGATTCACAAGCATGATGACCCAAACAGCTTGGTATAGATGTAAGGCACATGATTTTCCTCTTGTAATGGAAATGCTGTATTACAGTAAGAGATAAAGGTACCTGATTATGTAATATAAACACTGTGTGTGTCCACTGATATGTAGTTTCCGTTATTTAGGTCTATGTTCTTAAGAGGCCACACGTTGACAAGTTCCTTCAGCGCATGGGAGAAATGTTTGAGTGTGTGCTTTTCACTGCCAGTCTTGCGAAGGTAAGTGAAAATTCAGATTTGAATTTTGTAGGGTTTAAAAACGCGCACACAATCTGCTTGCCAACATTTGCATGCATAGCAGTCCCATCGAGCTCTTTTCAGTGATGTGCTCTTACCGTGTTGCAGTATGCTGACCCAGTCACAGATCTGTTGGACCAGCATGGGATATTCCGAGCTCGACTTTTCCGAGAGTCCTGTGTCTTCCACCAGGGCTGCTATGTCAAAGATCTAAGCCGGCTTGGTCGCCAGCTCAATAAGACCCTCATTTTGGACAACTCTCCTGCCTCGTACATCTTCCATCCTGAGAATGCTGTAAGTATACCTGTCTTTGGAACAGGCTAAATACAGGTACAGAACCGTGTCTTTGGAATGGGTCATGTACACCCATTCAGGTATAGGTACACCCAGTGTCAGTTCTCTTTGACAATGGTAATAATAATAATTTGTATTTGTATAGTGCTTTTAAGTACCCAGAGACACTTACAATAGTCACTAAATAAAGAAAAGACAATTAACACACAAACAATAGTTTCATGTAATCATTACAAGGGGGGTTATGTCATGCGCTCAAAAGGATGTTTACATCCCACTATTTACCCTTTTCTTTTTACATTTATAGACACAAATTTGGGAATTATTTTCTAAACTGTAAAAAAATATATTATATATATCACTGACATTCAACTAATGTGTCTAGTAAAACACACAAAGCTCAATAAAACTGAAAAGTTAAATGGTGTTTCTTGTCTTTTGTTTCCATTGCTTAAGATTTGTTTGGGGTTTTTTTTTCCCCCCCTAAAGAAAATGCCCTGAATTGTTTACAGGCTGACTCATGTTTATTGCTGTCCCTGGCGCTAGTGTTTCTGAACAGGAATGTATTTGTCTAATCAATTATATTCTATATCACTTAAATGTACATGGACACATTGTGTCACTTGTATAGTTGGCCTGCAGTCTTTGCCAACAGATGGAGCCATTTTGTGTAATTGAAGTTTTTATCATTTTGTTTTTGTTAAATTTGTTGTTTTAGCTACGGTATAATTACCATATATTTAACCTTTAACATCTATTTAAAGATACAGAAAGTACAGGAAGTATGTACACAAAAATAAAATTTTCAGGACTTCTACAGACAAAAGAAAAAAACAGCGTTTGGGGCTTTGAAAAACAGCACCTCCCTTGGCACTAAGCACATCTTGAACTATTTTGAAGAGACTGTCCTCATGTTTTCAGAAGAAACTTTCTTATATCATACCAGATTGTAAGCAATGCTCCTGCTATTGCTTATATGGTATAAGGAAACAAAGTATGTATATAACGAATGGGGATATACACGTTTGTCTGTGTATCCAGGTGACAACTGCAGCGTAGTAAAATATGTACACACATTCAAAATTGTGGTGAAGTACACAGGCTTTCCAGAAATGCATTTCTGAATTTCTAGGCAGAGGAACCATTTTATATGATGTTTACAACATAACATTTATTTCATGCAGTTCTAAAGTTACAAGAGTGTAGATCAGTTATTTTGTGTTTTATTACTTAATTTCTGCCTTACCAATAAATTGAAATAAAAACGGATATGTCATTAATGAATTTAGCATATTGGCTTATTAGCAGATTGACTGATCAATGATGTATCTAACGTCTTTCACACCACTGCTCCGTGATCTCATCTGTCTCTCTGACCTTCGTTTGCAGGTGCCTGTGGCCTCTTGGTTTGATGACCTAGAAGACACGGACCTACTAAACCTGTTGCCTGTGTTTGAGGAGTTAAGTGAAACCGATGACGTCTATGCCAAACTAAAGCAACTCCGCGAACCCTGACAAGGAACCTCCACATCCGTTCCCTTTGCTCGTTATGATCTCACGCTGAGAGTATCAACTGCCACGAGAGCCTTTATAGCCTCTTAAATGCCTTACTCAGTCTGCAAAAATTAACTGCATTTCCACACTCCAGTGGAGGCACGAAATGTCACAGGGGGGAGGGTGTGTCAAAGTCCTCATGATCATTATGTTCTAGTTGTGTATTTATCCATCTATCCACATTTAAATTCATAAGACAAGAAAAACCTCTCAGCTATATCCAAGCATCTACTTTTGTTTGCTGTATAGATGTGTTTTAGCTCTTAAATGTCCCCCTTTTTTATTTCAAGTATTTACAATACTTGTACACTAAAATCATCTTTCTTGAATGGATGATTTTTTTTTTATGTCAGATTATACAAATGACTTTTTTTCTCTCTCCATTAAATGCATTCATTTTTTTGTTTTGTTTTCATCGGATCACAAATGTGAAGCTGTTAAAATTCTGCATTGTGCCTTTGGTGGTGAAAGACTTTTTTAAGAGGAAAAACAACCTTTTTTTTTTTTTTTTTTTTCTCCCCTCGTTTTCAAACAATTGAGCTGTTTTTGTTTGTTTGTTTGTTTTGTTAGTTTGAGGGAAAAATGGCCATACATGGACGACTCTTGGATTTCAACTAAGATTTATCTACATCTCTTTTTCCTATGCTATTAAGGGACCATCTCTAATGCTTGGTGCTTTTTTGTCTTGCATAAGAGAATAGACTGAGTGTAATACCAGACATTATGCTTCAGATTATGTGCAGCAACAAACAACTGAATATTGTGCAGGGAAATGATCAGATTTCCTATATTTCCCTTACAGTTTGACGAGCTGTTCACTGGTCTGGAAGCCACTCCAGCGTCCTGTACTGCTCTTCTCTCTGTTCAGGCAGCGAAATGTGAATGACTTGTTTGTTTTCTAAGAAATCAGCAAATATACACAAAGGTGTTATCTCAAAATATCTAAATATTATCAATTTTTAACATTTTTTTTAAGATTAGGCACAGCTAAACAAGCTTAGTCATATCTTGCCCATTATGTTTTGCCAATGTATTTGTCAAGTAGTCTGCAAATTGAGTAACTATACAAAATTATGTAACTGTTTACAGCAACGGAGTTTATTATGTGAAGAGATTTGACAATGCTGAATTAGAACGGAGTTAAAGGAAATGGTGCTTGCCTTGACAAAAGAGGCTGTGCATAGCAGAGGTTTTTACAGCATTAAGCTTGATAGGTACTACATAATTTTACCAAAAAAAAGTAGTCAAAAAGAAGAAAGGTTTATGATTTCATGAAAAAGGGAATGAAAACGTCCACGTTGTTGAATCTGTTGTTGGTTTATTGTGACGCAAGTATGACTTTGATCAGCCGTAGCTTTTGTAAATGTCCCCTGTGGAGCAGGAGAGGCAAAATGTCATCTCGACAGCATGGCAAACACTAGCGGCATATTTGTTCTGCAGATTGTTTGGTATTGGAAGCTGTGTCAGGTTAAGCTCTCAGGTGAAAAATGCGCAAAACTACATTATCAAAGGTTGTCAAAGTTCCCAATATGTGTAAATCTAGTCATTGATGTTGGGCATTCTCCCTTTGTAGCACAAGATTATCAAGTCTCATCCATTAGTTTTTCATATTCTTAAGTTCTCTGTACTTTTCTGTAAAGCGGGTTTTAATAAATTGGCCATGTCAGATTAAGCATATCCTTAGAATATCGACATAAACGTCCTATATGTTTGACACCTGTTCATACAAGAGCGCTGTGATTTGCATGTTTGATGCCTACCCCAAGCCTTATAAGGCTGTGCGAAAATCTGTCATATTAGGTGATCTTGCTCAGTCAGGCATTGCAAGGTTGTTCCTGTAGGCAGAGACTATCGGTATTAACTGCTGAATGACTTAAACGATTAATAGATTTATTTTTAGCTTTATACAAAGATCAGCTGTCACTGTGGCACAACAATGTATTTCATTGTTTTTTGGATGGTCTAGCATACAGGCTAAGCGTGTGTGTGTGTGTGTGTGTATAGGATAATCTTATTCTCACTGAGTTTAATTTAGAATTTTAAACTTTTTTTCTTTGCTGGACTGGAGTGCTCACAAATTTTGTTTGTGCTTAAAATCGAAGTAAGAAGTAATTGTTGAACGTGGCCAGGTGTTCTCAAGTGGCTGGGAAAAGCCATTTATGAATGGGTTTTTGTATAATTGATTTTTGCATGAGGCCCATTGTCTACAATAACAGGCAGGATGTATTTTTGCTTCATCCCACTTCCTCCATCATTTCTAAATCAGGCAATCAGTTCCAGTGTACAGGGTCTGGTACCGGTCTGCTAGGCAAGAGTAAAAATGGTACAGTCCCTGTCTGGAGGGTCCATGAGAACTGGAATTGTAAACGCTGTAAGATGTGAACACACAGCTGCCTGATACACCAAAATGAGTTATTTGATTTTTACCTTTCACAGAATATCTACTTCTTGTCTGGGATTTGAGGGACTTTTTTTTTAATACATTTAAACAAATGTTCATGGATAAATTTTGTTTTGGTGAGAATTATTCTGCGTTATCAGGAATGGATGTGCTTCCTTTTTTTACATGTTAGAACTGCCACAAGAACTTGGATTTTCAGAATATGCTTTTAACAGTATCTTTATCATTCATGGTTTTGTACATGCTTTTCATTTTCCTTTGGTTTACGTAATGGTGGTAGTTGTGTTTTCAGTACAGACTAATTTTGAGGCACTGTAGAAAATCTGAAAAATGGTTCAGCGTTTACCAAAGTTCTGGGTTTTTGGCTTTGCTTGTGCCAAATTGAGAGGTAGGAAACGCATTGGAAATCTTAGGGAATCCATTAAGAATCATGCCATTATTAGTACATAGTGGCTTCGCTACTGAATATGTTTATATAAAAAAAAAAAAATCTTACCTAAATGATGGGCAAAGCTAATCTGAAACACGATAATTGATGTCATGTAGATGACACAAACATGGTCAGTCAAAAGTTTCCATAAACCTAAAATCATTTACCCTCTGTCTTTTTATACCCACACACCTCATGTTAAAATACCTTTGTTTTCAAAATAGACACTGTTTACATCAGATTTATTTAACATTTAATTCACTATATCAGCTTTCCTATGTGTCAAATGTTTACATATACTAAATTAACTGTCCTAAAGTTAATGTAATGACCTTAGAAGCTTCTCATTACGACAGCTGGTCATTTAGGAGTTCATTTGAAGTGCACATGTGGCTTTAGGGCCTAGCTTTAGAGTCAATGCTATTTGCCCTTGAGACCTCTGCAAGTGTAGGTCTTGCTTATAAACAATTTACAAGCAGTTGATGGTACCTTGAGCATCTGTATTATATGCAAAAATATTTGGTCCACACAGATACTGCCATCTTTCGAAGGAGACATAATTAAAGGGCTGACTGAACCGTAGTCAAAAATGTTCAGCTGAATCCAAAAACAGTAACAAAGGAAATTGTGAAGGAGATGGAGGTACTTTGCACATAATCATAATCTGAAAAGTTCTTTTGTAAAGAAGCCCCTACTCCAAGACTGGTATAATACATATTGAAGTTTGATCACCAGGACAAAGACCTAACCTATTGGAGGAGTATTCTCTGGTCAGATGAAACAAATTTAACTGGCCATAATGATCAGTGCTATGTGTGGAGACTTAATCCAAAGAACACATCCTAAATGAAGCATGGTGTGTTGGGGAAATGTTTTGATAAAAGTAGTACCTAGTGCACTTCAGAAAGGGTGACCTCATGAACAAAGAGGATTATCTAGAAATACTGAAGCATACTGAGCTAACACCACAAGACATAGAAAACCAAAAATTTCCAGCTTGGTTGCAGTCGTTCAGCAGAACGTAGTCTCACTAAGCCTGTGACAGAATGACAAAGACAGCAAAGTGAGAGGTTTGGGAAGATCTTGAAGTCCTGACCTGAATTCCACAGCAAATTTGTGGACAAAAAAAAAGGTTTAAAGAAGGAGACCCACAAACCAGACTGTGTTCAGATAGGCAATTATGAGAAGCATGTGAAACGCTGCCCAAACTGTTCAGCTCAAGTTGCAATTAAAAGTCGATGCCACCAAACAATAACAAAGCGTATGTAAACATTTGACTTACTGAAATTCCAATGAACTCTGAAATAAATAACATAATTATATACCAATTAAACTCTGAAATAAATAATAACAAAGAAAACCAATGTAGTGTAAATGTTAACAATAGCAAAGAAAACATTTATTTAATTGTTTAAATTTGAATATCTTTAGGTGTATAAATACTTGGCCTCAACTGTAAATAATATCCATGGTTTTTATGAATGGGGGGGGGGGGGTTAATGACATCAGAGTATTTGAGCAGGTTTTACAGCAGTACTGTATTTTATTTTCTGAGAGACCAAAGGATAATCAGCAGTGCAATTGATTTCTCAGACATTTAGTTCGCCATGAAAGTCGTTATTTGCTTTTTTTGTTGGGCGACGTTGTCGGCTAAACCCTACATAATATTTTGCGGCAAAGCAGTTCTACACCATTATATTATCTAAATCTTACTTTGTTGTTGGGATCAGGTTTGGTGGTGGGGAGTGTTTTTGGAGAGCATTAGTTTCTTCCATAGTAAACCTCATTGAATTCAGTTCATTTACAGTGTTTTTCATAGATTTGTGAACCCAGCAGATCCTTGGCCATCAACCCCAAGAATCTTTGTCACACATCTAAAGGTTGCGCTCACACTGATGTATTTTTATTTTTGTAGCACATTGGCCATTTATAAACAGAGTACCAACAGTGCTGAATTTCTGCCCTTTGCAAACTATATATGGAGAGACATCCTTTTATAACCCAAACTTTTTTTTTCTTTTTCTTTTTTTGAGTACCTTTTAAAATGTGTTTTGCTTCGGCCTCCTTAAGTTTTTTCCCATTCGTTGATGAAGATATGATGATGTGAAATACAGTGTGTCATTTGTTAAAAAGAAATGTCTTCATTGTTATAGCTTGACAGAAAATCAGATATTTTATTTTAGACCCATTAATACAGAAATCCAATTCATTCAAACTGTTCACAAACCGTTACTTGCATCTGTGTATGACTTGACTAAGAGCCTGGGCATTAGACTACTTGTAATGATCAGAAAATGCATGGTAACTGAAATTCCTGCCTGAGTGCATAGCGTATATTCAATCTCTTTGTTCTAAATAAAGCATTTTTTTTTAGATGTTTCTGCTGGTCAGATAAACTTTTACAGATTAAAAAAGTTTACTAAGCCAAATAGGTTTTATTCCTTTCCCATTAATTTTCCCTTGTGCTACATATCAACATTTGTAAAAATAAATAATTGGAAATTTTTTAACTAATTAAAAAAAGGACTAGATGAGAATGTCCCAAAAGTTAGGCACTTAATTTAGAGGTCCATGTTTTCAATCTTTGCTTATGGTCAGAGCTCCATTTTGACCATTTTTTTTCTACTGCCACAATGTTTGCCCCCAGTTTCTCCTTGTTTCTCATATGTATTGATGTGTATTGCTGGCAGTTAAGATATGAACTTCACTATATTGCAGTGACTGGTGGACGAATAACTGAGCACAAGCTTGAACTGCTTTTTACTTGCAGCAGCCAAGGTTTTGTCGTCATTGTCCCAATCATGAATTTAAAAAATTGCTGCAAAAATGTGTGGGTCATTGGGAAGGTGTAACCGATGTTGACGGTTTCTGAAAAAATTATGTCAGTGCTTGTTTTCTGATTGTTTCTGACCTAACGCATCTTCAGTCAGATTTCATCTGTATTTTGATTAGTGTTCATTTACTTTCTTTTGTAGAGTTGTAGAAAAGCACAGCTGGACTCATTCAGCTCAGTTTTATTTTGTTTACCCACAATGGATTCAGAAATAATGTTGCCAATTTGACTATGCAGATTGAACACGTATTATGTAATGCAAAAATTGCCATTTATCTGTAGTCTGTTAATGTCTAGTTCTGTTTTATAAATGAACTGTTTTCATTTTATGCATTTATATTTTTGAGGATTTTTGTTTGGAAATTGACAATAAAATTATTGATTATTTTTGTGTCTGATTTTCCATCATTCTACATTAATGTTATAATTTCTGACACAACTTAAATTTAGAGAATAATAAGCAAATTATCTTCATAATATGAAATTATGACTTAAAGGATTTGAATTCTATTTACTACCCAACCAGAATTATTTCCCAATAATATTTAAAAGCGGACTGTTAGACATTTATGAAATCTATTACTAGGTAAAATTATAAGACAACAGTGAAGAAACAATGTTGTATGTAAATGAATGGCTTATGCATCTTAATGCGTTTGAAAGTCAAAGTGCTGCTTCAACCTGCAAAATGACTATGTTCTAGGATAATGTAAGGTTTAGACCTATCAAAATGTACTGAATTATTTAGTTTTCCTAATGAAAGATTTTTAATTGTATGTTAATAAATTACATGGTCATTGGTTCAGCGAGTGGCCAATGCCAACAACAAAATGTTACAATTGGTTAATGTTTGGGCTAGTGCTAGGTTTAACAGTTTTTCATGTGATACTATACTGCTACGTTTAGCAGGTCTTTCATGTTATATTTAATAATGGTAAGCAATGGTAGAGTTAATTCAAATACATTCCATGGCCTCACTGATCAGCAGTTCATCAAATATTTTGACCTTTCAGAAGGTTTTAGAATTCAACGTCTTAATAACTTTGTTTATCTCTCAGAGAGCTGGAGAGCTATATTCTTCACAAATAGCCTGTTATGATACTATTCCCAGTTCAGAAGCTGTGTGATGCTATTCCAAGAAGGGCTGAGGCACTTCCTTATTAGGATGTCATTAGGTGTTTGTTTTGTTTTCGTCTACTACCTGTACATGTTCATGGTGAAAGAATGAGGTATGGCTGCAAGATGCAAATGCAAGCAAAAATAATAAAATTATGGGTAACTATTCATTCAAAATCATGAACACTAGGAAATGAGAATTTCAAAAGGAATGTTTGTGATACAGTCTAATGCTACAATGACTGGGAACACTGAAATAACACATCCTAGATCTCAATGAATTAAATATTCCAGTTGAAAATCTTTATTCATTACATAGTGGAATGTGTTGAGGGATCATCAAAAATGGATCTTCAAAAT
>JAOYMR010000018.1:6539085-6568783 GCA_025802075.1 Tenebrosternarchus preto | reverse complement strand
CCACATGCCTGTATGACCTCCCTACAACACCTGGGCATGCTCCTGATGAGGCGGTGGATGTTCTCCTCCGGGCCCATTGGACATTGGGCCCTCATACCACCCTCATCGAATACATTTCTGACAGTTTGAGCAGAAACATGGATATTAATTGCCTGCTAGAGATCATTTTGCAGGACTCTGGCTCTGTTTTGTGTCTTGTATAAGTGTTCCCTTTATTTTTTTGAGTAGTGTATGTTTACTAGGAAGTAGACCTTCATAGTATAAGGGGTGCTTTTATCATCTACTGCTGCTTATGGACCCAACAATCTTTTGAATGTGTCTTTGTAATGACATTTCTCTTATTTGCCTGGCTCTGTATCTTTCCTTCAATCTTTCCAATGATTGGATGGAGCGATAAGATGACAACTGGTGTATGCAAATATAATCAAATTGACTATGTATGAGGCCTCTGTTAAAGTCAAGGAAGAGATTTGGGATCTGTTGGACATATTGGGGCAAGTTGCACACTGCCTGCACATTTCTAGCCAGTGAAATCAACAGTCTGTGTAAAACTCATCTGAAGTTGCACGTAGGTCTGCAATCAAAATCTGGAACAGCACTCAAGGTAACTGAAACATTTGCTTTGCCATTTTTAATACACTTTAGCACATACAGGAATTAACTTTTTTTTTTAGGTTAATGTAGGATTTATGATAGTAACTGAGCTTATTGGGGAGAAAAAAAAAGTATATTCTGTCAAGAGGCATATACCTTGGGGAATATACCTCTTCACATACGAATCCACTCAAGCTGCAAAATGTTACGATCTTGGCTGTTACACAAAACTCAAACCAGATTAAGCAATCAATTTCTGCTATTATCCTCTCTGTACTGTTTGAATTTTCTTATAATACTCTTTGGAAGAGATAAAGGTATGTATTAGCTTCAGCAATGATGCTTGATGCACAGTTCTTGTTTTCTGTTTGTAGACTAAGACCTAGTATTCTGTTGCACCATGGAAACCACATTCAGAGCTGTCACACGTAATCCAGGCATTATTATTTGGAGAATTGAGGTAACTTGCCTTTTTTTCTTTACCGTGTTCCTTTGTTTATAACTTAAAGCACATTACTAATGTTGTATTTTGGTTTACAGAAAATGGAATTGGTTCTGGTCTCAGAGAAATCTTATGGAAATTTTTATGAGGGTGACTGCTACGTTCTACTCTCAGTAAGTTTTCTTCAGGTCATTTCTCATTAACTTCCTGATGATTCATTTTGTTGTTGTTTTTACAGAAGATACCTGCAGTGTTAGAATTGACATACTGTTGTTTACAGTGTGACTTTGTCTGTTTTGCATGGTCAAATACAATAAAAAGAAAATGAATCTGATATTATTCTTTCCATAGCTGTTGCATTTTCCTCCCATCAACCCTCTTTACCTCCCTTTTATACATATAGAAATACTTACTTTTATTGTTCTCTCTCCAATTTTCTCCCTTTCATATCCAGTGTGTTTGTAATCATAACTACGTTTACATCATATTTACTTTTTGTACCTATTACTATTTCTTTTTCCTGCTCACATGCTATTCCCAGGACCATTCACCATACAGTACCATTCATCATACAGTGCCATTCACCATACAGTACCATAGTACCATTCACCATACAGTACCATTCATCATATAGGACCATTGACCATACAGTACCATTCACCAGCACCTCATTTTATCCTTCATACCCCTTTCTCCTCTTATAACCATAGACAAAAAGAGTGGGTCGAAACCTGTCCTATGACATTCACTACTGGATAGGCTCTGAATCTACCCAGGATGAACAGGGAGCAGCTGCTGTCTACACCATTCAGCTGGATGACTTTCTGGGGTCCTCACCTGTCCAGTATCGTGAAGTCCAGCACTACGAGTCAAGCATGTTCTGTGGATACTTCAAACAGGGCATTATGTAAACTCCATGAACCTTTATTTGTTTACAGGACATATTTCTCAGCCTTTCTCAGTATTTTGCCTTTATAAATTATTTTGCATTAGGTCAATAATTTCTAAAACAAAATTAATTTAAGATTGATTTCCCTAAGATTTTAACAAGTATTATTAAGCTCCTTTGGCTGTAGCTAATACTGTTTTCACATACCATGAAGTGCCAGTTTACATTAGCATTTTAATATTTTTCTTCAGTAGGATATTAATCATGTTAATCCCCCACCTCTCAGTGTCTTTATAAAGCTGCATTATATGGTATACAGTTCTAAGCTACACCTAAAAAAAATTAAGCTGTTGGTTGTTTTGTCTATATAATGAGTGACTAAGAGATGGCGGAGTGACATGGTGCTGTTTAAACTGGATGCTTTACATGTCATGCTAATTTAACTCTTAAATCATTAACAAGCAAATCTTGAACTAAAATGTCTGAGAGAGGAGGCAAAATACAAATAGATGTACAGGGATCAACACAAGGAAACACCACCCTGTTAGAACACCACCCTGTTAGAACAGAAAACCTATTATACTGCCTGTGGAATCATTTGTGAAATAGAACCATCAGCAGATTGTCCACACTTCAGGAAGATATAAGACAATTGCAACCATATAAAGAAACATGTTTAAAGTGTCTGAGAATTCAACACAAATGAATACTGTCAGTAAATTGCAAGAACGAGAAGGCCTGAGTTTTCAAAAAACACCTAAATAACGTGTTCATCTAGACTGTCACTATAAATACTGCTTTTTATGGACAAGTAGGGAATCCTCAGCTAGTCAAGATGCACACAGTCCAGTGGTGCATGTCATATGTTGGACATTACTGTAAATATTAAATATATGAACTGAAAATGAAGATGGCTGCAGGTGTGGCTTGACAGAGCATCACCAGGAAAGATATTTGATAATGCCTTTGCATCATAGACTTCAAGATACATCATGTTATAAAAAATTCTAGTATTTATTATGACTTTCTTGTTGAACATTTTCAAATAACGGTGAAGTGACTATGGAAAATAATACGAACATGTCATTTATAAATGAGTTATTAGGCACAATTAAAGGTAACAATCTGTGCGTTTTCCCCAAGGATATCAAATAGTTTTTGCAATTGTGCAAGGTAAAGATTGATACAAAGTTACTGACAGATTGCTACTTTTCAATGTGACCTGACTTTATCAAAGCAAATCTTCTTCCATTTTCTTAGATACAAAAAAGGAGGCGTGGCATCAGGAATGAGACATATAGAAACAAACTCCTATGACATTCAACGACTGCTGCATGTGAAAGGACAGAAGAAGGTGACTGCAAAAGAGGTGAGCAGAACAGGCAAGAAATGTCCACGAATCTCATTTAAAAATTGCAATAATAATTCATATGCATAGCTTCTGCTGTTTAAACTGAGAATTACTTTACCCATGCCCAGAAAAAAACAAATGACAAATTAACAAACAAATCTTCTTTTTTCTAGGTGGAAGTGAGTTGGAAGAGTTTCAATCTTGGTGATGTCTTTCTGTTAGACATGGGGAAGAAAATTATCCAGTGGAATGGACCCGACAGTAACAAACAGGAACGACTAAAGGTTTGCTTCTCATATATAATCTTGTATCATTTATCATTATGTTTCTACAAATCATTCTATAACCACATACTCTTTAGCTAGAAATTAGAACGGCTAAAGCACATCTGAGGACACAAAAATGACCTGTTAACAGTTTGTATCTGAGCACCTAAAGGACCTAAGTTCATCCAGATACAAAATGTATGACAAATAGTGTATTTTATGGCCAGGTAAGTGGGGAAATAATATCACAACAGTTTAACAAAAGAGTTTTATTACACAGTTCATTTATTTTAATTGTCTGTTCGATCCCATACATCCTAAAGGTGAGTCATTTTGTGGAGAATGTAAAAACTGAAAAAATTAAACAATCAGTATCCAATTTCTTTACTCTTTCTTTGACACAATCAAATAATTCATGCTTTTAGACCAAAAACCAAAATCTCGGCGTGTATTATTGATATGGTCACTTTTGTACAACAGTTGCTAAGTACAGAGCAATTTACAGTTCTAGTCATGTTACAGAGATAGACGAATGTGTTAGGAGTCTTGCCCAAGGACTCTTATTGCTATAGAACACTTACCTGAATTGGACCCCAGTCTCTCACAAGAGAGGCAGCATTGTTACCCACTACACTATACCAACCACTATAGTGTTGTGGGTAGTCCCATAGCTGCCTGTTTCAGTTCTCCCATTACCTCTTCCTTCTGACTCTTTAAAGTCTTGATGATCTGTATTGTTACTCAAGGGCATGCTGCTGGCTAAGGATATTCGCGACCGGGAGAGGGGAGGTAGAGCTGAGATTGGTATAATTGAGGGGAACGCAGAGAAAAACGTTCCTCACTTAATGGAGGTTCTGACCAGTGTCATTGGTGAGCGGCCTGCTAAACTGCCTGCTGGAACACCTGACCAAGCAGCTGACCAGGAGCAGCTGGCCCAGGTTACTCTCTATCAGTAAGTGTATCTAAAATCCATTTTAATTTCATTTTGCATTTTTAATCACCTCCTTGTAGTTTAGCTAAATCAATATTTATTCAGTAAAATGGCTTGAGATTGGAAAATTTGGGCATCTTTACTTCTCTTCCCGATATATCCAGGATATATTTATGTGGTGCAGTACATATCACTTGTAATTTATCGTGTGTTTATTTTTGTTTTTTGTCATTTCATTGATTATTTTATCTCTTGTATTTCCCTTTCCTATATTTCCCTTTCTCTGCTGCTTGCCATGCTGCTGTTGCAAAGAATACGATCTTAATGGCTGCCTGGTAAAGGGTAAATAAGAAAAATAGGTCTCTACCAGTAGACAATGTCGAATTTGTTTTTTGAACAGTAAAAAATGTGCAGACAACTACCACACCCTAGACAGCCCTCTCTACCACCTCAACTACCAGCTCCCTTTAGAGACAGTATAAACCTGTAGCATGCTGTCCAATTTTGTACTTTGCAGCGTGTCTGATGCTGCTGGAGAAATGAAGATCAGAGAAGTTGCAACCAGACCACTGGTGATGGACCTGTTAAATCACGATGTAAGTTCTTTACTGGTCAGCAGAATATATGGCCTGTGGAAATATTAGGTCATATGGAAAGAGAATTAAAAATACAAACAGTTTTGGCTCTCAAGTCATGCAACACAAAAGCGATTTCCCTGCCCTTATTTTGCCCTGACACTGGCTGTGGGTTTGTTGGTCTAAGCCCCAATGATGATGCCACAGAGTCCTTGGCTGGGAGTCTAAGGGAGCAAAGTCTGCACTTTGGAATCTTGGACATTCGTGGGCAGTTAGCACGTTTCTCTAAGTGTGTTCTGCTGCCCAGTGTCACAGCATGGGCTTTGCATGGAAACACACGGTTGCCTTACCTTACACTGTTGGTAGCTCTCATATCATAGGTCAGAGATGGGATACAAATTTTATGAATACAAACTATTTTTTTTCTACTAGTGTTACAAGCTACTAGAATGCAAAATAACTGAGTATTTATAGATTGACATATTTTAGAAACATAAAGAGGTTAAAGTGGGCTGGTGTTTTCATTCTTTGAATCATTTGACAATAGTGTGGCATCTGTTAGAGAGATAGTAGGAAGAAAAACAAGCCAGAAGAAATATGAAATATGAAACTGAAGAAATATGTAACATAAGTATTACTGATGTGGAATTATTACTCATGTGTTATATTTCAGGATTGCTACATCTTGGACCAGGGAGGAGTGAAGCTTTTTGTGTGGAAGGGAAAAAGAGCCAACAAGGCAGAAAAGCAGACAGCTATGTCCAGAGCTCTGGTGAACTCTTTTCCATAATTTCTAATCTACAACCATCAGAGACCAGTTACGAAGGATTTGCTTTCAGCATTTCAGCATAACTTTGCAGTACTATTTAGGGGGATACATTGCTTATGTGACACAGGATAACGAACATGAACGTACTGAACAAATGTCTGTTGTTGTCAGGTATTACAAATCCTAACATTACTTTCAAAGTCAGATTCAATCAGTCTTTTTTTCTATTTAGAAAAAAATATTCTATTTTCTTTTTTACATAGCAATATATGGTACATCTTTCATGAGATACCAATTTATAAAGCATTTTCTGTTTTTGAACTGAATATTGATCATTTACAAATGTTTAATAAGGAGAGATTTATACCAGAAAGGTTTTTACCTGAAGTTGCATTTTAGTGGTTCTCAAAGTGATGCTGAACTCACTGAACTCACATTTAGGTTCTTGGTTCTTGACTGTACAAATACCTCACATATAATCTCTTTTAAAAAGCTCTATTTCTATTCCAGTTTAGTTCAGAATTTTATATAGTAACATTTTATATAGTAGCATCAAAAGGCATTAAAATGTTAAAATAGATACATATGTTAGATATTGTATATAACTTAATTCATATGATGTGTTATGCACTTTTCCTTTGGTGACTGAAACTACTTAATTTGCATCCTGAATTCTCTCATGTAAATTTTCTTTGTTTATACATTTGTGTTCATATTGCAGGAGTTTATTAAACTAAAGGGCTATGCGCACACCACTAATGTTGAAGCAGTGAATGACGGAGGAGAGTCAGCACTCTTTAAACAGCTTTTCCAGAGCTGGGCTGTCAGAGATCAGACAGTTGGCCTGGGACGCACACACACTGTGGGGAAAGTGGGTGTGTAACTTACTGTTTGTATTATTTGCATTTGTAGTGGGGTTCTGGCATTTTAGAAGGACAATCCCCTGTGAATACTTACAATCTCTTTCTGAAGTGGGGTGTCTGGAAAACCATCTCTAATGTCAACATTCATACAAATCTGTGGTTTTAATGAACTCATAATATAATCTTTCTTATTAATCAGCTAAGGTTTCACAAGAGAAGTTTGATGCCGCTACGATGCATATAATGCCTGAAATTGCAGCTCAGGAGCGAATGGTGGATGATGGAACAGGACGAGTGCAGGTAGGGAATTTAGGAGAAATTAAGAGGTCAAATATGCTGGGAAAATAAAAACATTTATAGGTAGATAGATAATAGATCTTCTCTGTTTCTAAGGTATGGCGGATTGAAAATCTGGAGATAGCTGAAGTTGACCCAAAAACATATGGTTACTTCTATGGGGGTGACTGCTACCTTGTCCTATATACTTATGAAGTTAATTGCAAGAAAAACTACATCCTTTACATGTGGCAGGTAAAGTAATTTATGAGGTAATAACATTGCATTGTGGCAGTAAATTAGACAGTGTTTACCAAACAGTCTCACACCAAAACATTTCTGCCCCCCCCCCCCCCAGGGTCGTCATGCCACCCAAGATGAGCTGACAGCTTGTGCCTTTCAAGCAGTGAATGTTGACCAACAGTATGGCGGTCAGCCTGTTCAAGTGAGGGTTACAATGGGCAAGGAACCTCGCCATTTTATGGCCATGTTTAAGGGCAAGATGGTCATCTTTGAGGTAAGGATTTTAGTCCCTTGCAAACTTAACCGTAATATCGCATTTGAGAGCACCATATCCATCTAACAGAGAACGCCTCAACTATTTTACACAGAACACCTCAACTATCTAACGAAGAACACCTCAACTGTCTAACTGAGAGCATCGTAGCTATCTTTCTCCTTTTCCACAGAGCATTTGAAGACATATGACTGTACTTTGTAAAGTTCCTGTTTCCCAAAAAAGAGACCGCAAAACATTTATGATATTTTATGATATTTGAATCTAATGATTCAGGTTCAGCTTTCAGTATACATTGTCACATTGTTTACAGAAATCCAGGTCACACTTTTGAGCAAACTGAGCATGACAGGGAACTCTCCTTCTTCTGGTTTGTAGCAGGTAGTGAATTTATGAGCAAAAATGTTATTTTAGTCAGCTTATAGATGTACTGTGACTACAGAAAAGAGACATTTGTGAGGTAAGCTGTTGCATAAAAGTCTGTTAAGCCGTGCGTCTAGAGGGAAAAACTGTTTGCAATAAGGGAACATGGAAGGTAGAAGTTTAGTATGTATACAAAGCAGATAACAAAGAACAAGGAGACGGTTTTGAGTTAATGAAGACCATGGGAATCAAAACATTGTAATGGATGTGAGACTACTGACTAAAAACTCCGAGTTGTCCTGAAGAACAGGTACTTATGAGACTATTGCCAGAAGGAGATGTTCATGTATAAAGAGATTGAAAATGGTAAACACTGGTCCGGTTCGGTGAACCAGAGGAACAACAGCAAGCGTCTCGTGCGAAATCAGGAAGCAACGCATCCATGTCGAATGGGATCAGGCAGTAACATCAGCTCACATGTAACTGGATAAAGTGACAAAGCAGATTGTTAAGTATACATGAAGCATATACTTAACAGTAGAGATCTCATTTATAATGGCATTTCAGCTTCAGCTTTGGGAATCTCTATATTAGAAAGCGGGTTTGATCTGAGTGACGCAACATTATTAAAAGTAATACAACAAATAATCCTTAAATGAAGTTTTATAGGATTGCATGGTATCTGTTTGGAAATCAAGATTTTTTTTTAGTGAAACAAGTCACCATATTTGCACACTTGGTACATTAGAGAGGTGACCAAAATGTCTTCACTCATGTGTAATTTGAACAAGGCATTAAACAATGCAGGGTAGAAAAGAGGGATAGGAAAGAATAACCTTATCTTCACTGCCGCCAGGTCAATAACACAAAGGACAGTTTCATGCAGGGGAATGGAGAACATTTAACACACTTCAAAACCCCACACAGCACCAACCAGATAGCCTATGTTAGCAGGCTGCACCCCGACACATATACTAACTCACGCTAACTCACACATGGCACTGTGAGCTAGAACTCTTAGTTACTATGCACATATGCAGTACAGTATGTTATAAATCATTACAAAATCATCAAACAACATGAAAAACATGAATTACTAATTCTAATGTTATTTTAAAATTCCATTTTAAACCCTTAGTGCACTGTGAAGCTCAGAAAGTCTTAAAAAGTTTTTTTTTTTTTTTTTTTTTACAATATTCACAGTAAACAGGTTTTTAATACACTCACTTTCATTTTCAGGGAGGTACTTCCAGAAAGGGAGTCTCAGCTCCAAAGCCCCCTGTACGTCTTTTCCAGATAAGTGGCTCAAACCAATCCAACACTAAAGCTATAGAGGTACCAGGCAAGGCTGCTTCTCTTAACTCCAATGATGTCTTCCTGCTGAAGAGTCAGGATTGCATCTACTTATGGTATGGTAAGGTGGGTGGTTCTAAAATCTCTACAGTAGAGTAGTATGGCTCTGACTGTTATACAACAGTATGGCTCTGACTGTGATGCAACAGATTCTTAAGTCTGTGGACCTTTGAGCCCTTTCTAGATTAACAGACATCCACATGTTTTTTTGTTGTTGTTGTTGTTATTGCTGTTTTTACTTTTCCCTGGCATTTTCTTTAGTTTCTCTGGCATTTTGATCCTAAAAGCTGCCCTGCTGACATTGTATTATTAATAAGGGCCAGTTCCAAAGTTGGCCTGATGAATGCATGAAGTGTAAACACTTTCAAAATGATCGACCTTTGATTACACAAACACCAGTGGTGTAACTACCAGGGGAAGTATGTGAGGGTGGGTGTTGGGCTTTCTAAACTTCTAGTTGTAATTCATGAACATATTGTTTAACATAACAACCTTTCGCAACTAGATAATATAAATGTACTTTGTTGTTTTTTAACGTATTGCTCTGATAGTACTATCAATTTTCTTAAGCAAAGTTAGCTTCTTGCTTTAGTACAAACCCTGAGCTATAAAATTGAAATCAGTAATCAATTTTATATCACAGAATGTTGTTTTAAAATAAATTTGCATTGACCCAGATCTAATGTGATATGATTCAGTTTATTTGTAGGTACAGTAACAGGACATCTTGGCAGGCTTCCACCTTTAATCATGGTTTGTCTCTTATGATATAGGGTTCGAGTGGAGATGAGAGGGCTATGGCTAAGGAGGTGAGTGCTGCCCTTGGCCAAGGCTTCTCTGAGGCTATCATGGCTGAAGGGCAGGAACCCATTGAATTCTGGACCCTTCTAGGTGGAAAGAGCCCATATGCAAATGATAAACGGTAAATCTTAGGCTATCTGTTTCTGGCATAATGTTCAGTTTATTCAGTGTATTTGTAAGTCATGATCATTTTGAGATATAAGTTGTATGTGAATGTTTATGCACTCTTGCGAGCACTCCAAGTTATGCAAGTCTGAGTCATGTATAGCTTAGACATAAATCAAATCATTACATCTTAAGTTAGCTTTCAACAGCTTGTGTAATGCGTAACGTTGATCAGCCATTTTGATGTCTGCTACAAGGCTACAGCAGGTCTTTCAGGATCATCAGCCTCGGCTCTTTGAGTGCTCCAATAAGACAGGCAGGTTCACTGTCAACGAGGTAACACAGTTCACTCAGGATGATCTCAGTGAGGATGATGTAATGCTGCTGGACACATGGGATCAGGTACATGTTCAGCAATCACTCAAAATGATCTGTTTACTGATAAATGAAACTCTAGCAACATTGCTACATTTGTCTTTATTTGTTATTTACAACATTTTTTTTTTTACAAAACATAAACAATAGACTATATCTATCCTAGCATTAAGCATAGTTTGGTTAGTACAACAATTTGACTTAAAATGGTTCACATGCAAAAGCAATGCAAAGCAAAATGCATTATAGTACAGGTTGGTCCTTGGTCTTTCAGATATTCCTTTGGATAGGAAATCAGGCAAATGAAGTGGAGCGTCAAGAGTCTGTGGTCACATGTCAGGAATACCTAAAGACCCACCCTGGAGCCCGGGATTGTGACACTCCTATCCTGCTTGTAAAGCAAGGGTTTGAGCCCCCCACCTTTACTGGCTGGTTCACTGCCTGGGATCCTATAAAATGGAGTGTGAGTTTGATTTTTATGCCTTCCGTTTCTTGTTAAATAGTGTTAATTCAGAGAATTTTAAATAGTGTGAAATCAGCACTTGGTGATTTCTAAATCATTAGACACCTAATGGTGTCTATCTCTTCTAACTGTTGAATAATTCATAGATGTGTAACTAGAAATTGTTGCTCTAAATAAATAATCATTGTCTTTTACCAGAGTGGAAAATCCTATGAGCAATTGAAGGAGGAATTGGGAGAGGTTACCTCAGTGACAAAAATTTCAACTGTATGATATTTTTATTGTTCTATACTTTTGCATTCTTGGTACAAAAAAAAATAGAATAGAGGCATTCTTGTACTGTTGTGTGAAATTACATCTATTACTACGGTAGGAGAAGAATGATAACCAAGCAGGTGTGGAGAAGGAGACCTATCAGCTTTACCCTCCTGAGATGCTGGTAAAAAAACAGGCAAAGGAACTTCCAGCAGGCGTAGACCCTGCCCAGAGGGAGGTGGGTAATGATAATGAGATTCCTTTGCACTGAATTTCTTTTAGAATTATTACCAAAATCTTCATATATTTTATCCAGCTTTATATATTTTATCCAGATATCTTTTATCTTGGCTTTATCACAACTATGTTACAACCATAGTTAAATACCACAAGTGTGTTCCAAGTACTTTTGGTGTGGGGGAGTAATTTAAACTTATTTTTGCTTTAAACTTGCTTATATTTAAATTTAAATTTGCTTTTTGCTTTAAATATTCACTTGAATGTCATAAAGATGGAAGGAAGGCCCACACCATTCTGGAATAATCTTCAACAAGACACATTGCTTACATTCCTGAACGTTTTGTGACTTGCTGCAAATAACTGGACTCCTTTGACACCAGACTTATTTCTTCTAAATTAATCAAAGTTTTTCTGTACAATGGAAAGTATCTGATGTATCAAAGTACCAGCATCTGTTTTGCATTGCTACATAAAGTATTACATTTTAAATAATACCATATTTCTCATAACATCTAAGATAAAAGGAATAGCATATAATATTTCAGTAACAACATTCATTTTAACCATTATATCAGTTTGCCTTGAGAACAAAAAAGACTGCTATGTCCCAGTGGTACTTGATGTTATCATGAAACCAAATCATAATCCAAAGGAGAGATGACCTTCAGATGAATTCAGAACTAAACAGTTTTTAAGATTGTTTTGTTTTTTTCATTTATGGCAACAAATGCACCAACATGAATGTGTATCTAAATGCATGAACCACACAATGCAGCAAAAAATAATATATGGTGGAACTATATTAAAAAAATACATTAAAAAATTAAAACATTTCCACACTTGTCCTCCTGGGCAGTCTTCTTTGCTCAAAACTCGGGTCCTCTACCAAAGGCCTGGGATCTTGAGTAACTTTGCTGTTTCCAGGACTGTACTCATCTGTACAGAGATCTCGGATGTATTTCCGGGGACCTTTTGGAGCCACCCCCTCAGTTTGGGGGTCACAGCCCATAGGGCTCCAACTACTATGAGGACTACTACTGCCTTTAATTTTGACATCTTTTCTAGCTCTTCTTTCTTTCTTGGAATTTCTTGTGCTTCTCATATTCCTAGTATCTGATGTTGTTATCACTTGGAATTGTTACATCTATCACTACAGCCCTTCCTCTCTAGTTTATCCACAACTGCTATGTCTGGTTGCTTAGTCATTACCATTTTGTCTGCATGTATCCAGAAGTCCCACAGGATCTTAGCTTGGCCATTCTCTATCACCTTTGGGGCAGTGTCCCACTTAGACCTTGGAACTTTCAGTCCAAACTCAGCATAGATATTTCTGTATACTATGCCAACTACTCAGTTATGGTATTCCATGTACACTTTGCTTGCTAACATCTTACATCCCACTGTTATGTGCCGGATTATCTCAGGGGCATCTTTGCACAGCCTGCAACTGGGGTCTCGTGCTGCTGCTTATAGTTTTGAATGGCTGGTGATCTGTTTAAATACCTTACTTTTCTCTCTTACAGAAATATCTCTCAGATGCAGATTTCGAAGACATATTTGGAATGTCCAAAGACAGTTATTTCAGTTTACCACAGTGGAAACAATTGAACATCAAGAAGAAACTTGGGTTATTTTGAATTTGTTATAAATATACATTCACCCATTGTGTTGGAAATACTTATTTAGAAACATCTTGTAAGTGTACACTTAAAGACTGTAGCCGGTCTGTTGCCATACACAAGCTGTCTTGGTTATTCCCCAACTCTTTATCAGTAGTCAGTTTCAGATGAAGGGACAATTGTTGGTTGGGTAATTCAGCCCAGAAGCAACACTTACTTATCATGTCAACCTCAACATCACTGCTGTGCATGATACTCCTATAACAGTACAACATACGCATCTCTATCAAGTTAGCTTCACTGCCATTTTACCAGAAATTCACGACCTGGTCACACAGAACAAAAAATACAGGCATCAGCTACAGTCTGTAACTGTACATCTTTAAAATGCATCTGACAGATGTAACTAACATCAATCAGTGAATGTATGTGCAAGGTGATTGTTTCTAATAAAGTGGGAAGGGGATAAAGGTATTGTTTTTTTTATTATTATTTAAGTGTGTCAGCAATAATATTTGATCATTTATTATGGGTGGGAAAATTGAAGTTACAGAAATCTAACAAAAATTGCTTGCACAGTATTGTTTATTTTACAGTGCAAAACACGTCCTCCTATTCTGAATCACTGACCAGTTTACATAATAAAAAAGAGAGCTGTGTCAAGATTGTCGAGATTCAAGTCTATTTTTTTCTTGTTGTCTGATTGTGGAATATAAGGAACATTTACGTCTTTGCAAAGTGCGATAGGCAACACATTATTTAACAAAGCGGGTTATTTTAATAAGTACACCACAGGCTCGCTGCCATGATGATGTGATACGTAATCCTTGCTAGTTACGCCTCTAAACATAGCTACGTGTCAAACACGAATTTTCTCGTTACGGCAGAGGCTGAAAAGAGGCGGAAAGGACACAGGCGAAAGTGAAGGAATTTCCCCGTTACAAAACAAGACGACACAAGTTAATGTTTGTGTGGTAATTGCACTTATTTTAACACGTATATACTCTTTTTTGAAAGATGGAAACTATCGTCATTTGAGGCTTAAAGCAATCAGAAGTGCTTAGCTAGCTAGCTAGTCCGCCAGTGTTACTTTTGTTTGGTTCCGCTTGCTCCCCTAAAAGCTACCGCTATCTAGCTAGCGATTATACGTTTGGTAAGACCGATGTAGCTAGTTAGCGCGTAAGATACCAGCGTATTTTATTGTAATTTAGGACGCCACAAACATAGTGCGAAAGATTAGACCGCTACGCGGATTCTGGTTGAAAAATACTTGATAGGCAATCAGTAGTGAATTGCCTAGCTAGCTAAGTACCTGGCTAGCTAGCTCACGTCGTCATTTAAATATGGCACTGTCGGTGTGTAATACCAAACTGTTAGACTAGCTAGCTAACTACCTAGTTGTTTTCGTATGGGTGGAAAGCTAGAAATAGCTAGCTAGCTAGCCAACTAACCTGTTTACTTGTTTGGGTATTGGCATGTTTAAATTGGCCAGAAAAGCTAAATGTGCGATCAGATTACCATGGGAGCACATCATTAAGACTAGATAAAGGTTATGCCAGGTACCGAGATAACTTAGCTTGCTGGCTATTTTCTTCATGACTTCATCTCGCTGAAATAGAAAGCAAGCTGTGTAATGCCAGTTTGTCAAATGCGATTCGAAACTTGTCATTACGAGTTGACGATAGCTAACTAGCAAGCGAACCGTGTTGTCGCTTGGGTAAACGCCCACATATTAAGTTACTTGTATATGGCTAATTTCAAACTGTTGTGCTGATGTTGCCAGTGAGATGGTCGTAAAACGATAAGTAACCTAGCTAATGCTGACGTTATGTTTTTATGACTTGTTCCAGTAACGTTAGCTAGCTAGCCAACTTAGCTCTAGCTTTTTTTTTTTTTTGCAAGCTCATCTTGGATAACGTTAGCTAGCTGAGCTAGCTATCCCCATAGGCATGCCGTCCATTTAGCAACTGTAGACATGTTGCAAAGTAACGTGGGAAAATGTTGCACAATTAACATTGCTCACTGTTAACGTTACAAAGGTGCATAGTCAAATAAATGTCTGCACTGGGGTTTGCTCGATTCATTCTAATTTTCCCAGCATTGTTATTACAGATATTTAGCTACACTGTGTACTTTGTAACTTCTAGGCTGTAAAGATGGGATGCAACTCGAATAGTATGGGACGCACGACATGGATATAATGTAACATTGTAGATGACACATTTGGAGAACTAATCTAGTTAACATTTAAAAACGAATTAAATACATTTGGCTTTAAGAGTAGTTTAAGGCCGTTTTGTCAAATGTATGGTTTTACACGCGTTACGTGCTTTTATAACTCGCTCTGGATAGGAGTATGATCTAGCCAAATACCGTAAATATGCCTTTAGGCCTGTATATGATGCAGTTATTGTGATCAGTAGAAAGGTTTGTTTAATGTAGTTAATGTAACTCAGAACATGCATTTGAAGAAAAAACATCCTAGAAACATTTAAAACTACTGTAAATGAATAATCAAATGTTTGAGGTGTATTTGAGTGAGTCATTAATTTAACGTCCTGAAAGTCACTACTGAACGTATTTACTACCAAATAGTTACTTTGATTCCGTGAATCCCTGTGATTAGTTGTTTAACATATAAATCTTTTCAACAAAATAATGTGCCACTCTTGTAACAATTTGGAGAAATTAAAATTTACCATAAAGGTGACAGACATGACTTGCATATGCTGAGTAACTAATCAAATTTCTGTTAAACTCCAGAACAGACCAGATGATGGTGGGTTTGGGGTTCTCTGTATGAAAGTGCTTTATTGGCTGTATCAAATCATTTGTACTAAATAATGGCTTGTACCAAGGTATAGGATGATAAACTAAGAAATGACTTAATTCTTCCCCATGCTGGCTGATTGGTTTAGTGTACCTCTCATACACTTCTTTCTCTCTTTATATTCAAAGATCTGTCTGTACATGTTAATAATATTAATAATTCTGCAAAATATATGTACTGTGCTATTTTTTGTTTAATTTCAGGCTTTACATCCTAACATAAGCATGAATGTCTTTGATCGCAACATCAACTTTGATGCACTCTTCAAGTTCTCACAAATGTAAGTAGTTACATTTGAGCTGTGCTCTCTCTCTCTCTCTCTCTCTCTCTCTCTCTCTCTCTCTCTCTCTCTCTCTCTCTCTCATTCCCCCAGGTTGTTGTTGGTTCTGATTCTTTGTGATGGATTCTACAGAATTTAGGGAAACACAGTAATGTTTCAACCTCAGTAATTTTTATGCAGAATAAATAAATACCAGAAACCATAAATCGTATCAGTCGGGACTTTAATGATACTATATATGCTGTTTTTGCATCAATACAATTAAATAACTTATTTATTTATATGTTCATTTTCATGATCAAAACATTTAAAGTAGGTCTAGACCAGTTTTGATAAGTGATTTGTATTCATCAACTTCAGCCATCACCAATTCCAATGAGATGAGTTTCAACAAAATGAGCTGATATCGTTAAATTCAACATTGCAAAAGTCCAACCACTGATTTGTCTTTTGCAGTGTTTATTGTGTAGGTTTATTGTGTAAATTTTTTGAAAGTGTTTTATTTCCATGGTTTAAATTTATTCCATTTATTACAACAGGACTAAATGTGGGCCACATTTTGTATGTCAATTGCTTCCATGAAAACATTGCATCATCTTGCATCATGCGACATTTTACAATGTTGGCATAAGGGAAAAGTCTGTTACGGAAAAAAAAAAGATCTTTTATAATCTGTACTTTCATAGTGTCTTATTACTATTTATTAATGCTTTAAAATGCTAGTTAAGTGTGCATAATCCTAAACCTAAACTCATGTACTGGTGTAAAATAACAGATGGTCAGTCTTATAAATGGAAATGATTCAAGAATGTTTTTTATGCCATTATACTTTTTTTTTTTTTTTTTAGTTATTGCAAAGTCATTTTATTTAGATTTTTTAAAATTATAGCAAGGTCCCCATTATTGCCATATATAAATAAACTTTTGTTAAAAAAAGAAAAAAAACCCCACTAAGGTTAGAATTTGTCTTTATTCATCTAACTTTTCAAATGTTTTAAGTGTATTGTTTCAACCATCATGTTATTTTTTGGCATTAAGTGCAAATATGCAAATACTTCAGTCACTGTAATAAGTGTTGGTTGATCTTTGATTTCGGGCCTGTTTTTCCCCTAATGTAAATCCCTGTGGATCAAGTTGTCTCAGTAGGCAGCTGAGCCTACTGCAGGTGCAGTGTGTGCAAAGGCAGTCCTATTCTCAGCTGTATCTTTTAGCGTTATACCTGTAGCAGTGAGACAGAGACTTGTCACATTTACACTTTGCATGACGCCTCTGTCAGTAAACATGGATTTTAAAATAAATCCACCTTTTTCAACGAAAACCCAACAAACTGCAAGCATGTTCCCATCCAGCTCTGAACTTTGTGAGTCTTTGTGAGGACTGCTGCTGGGCTTCCTGCTCTTCAGCTCCTCCCTCATTGGCTGGTGGTAGTTCCCATTATCTTCTCCTTTGGTATTCAAACTACCTAAAGGGAAAGATACAAAAGGACCTAACCTGAAATCCAGTCTGTCATAGAGCAGGGCACACAGGAAATAAAGAACACAATTTTACTCTGACATGTAATTGTGTGTGGACACTACACGACTTTCAAAATCTCAGAATTGCTACACTGTATTTTAATGGTAGCTTTTGCACTAATTTGTCCAAAAACAAGGAAAAAAGAAAACTGTGGAGTAGAAATTGGTTTGGGAGATCTGAGCAGCAAGGACTGTTTATTCAGAGAGAGCTGGAGGTAAATAGTGTAGTAATTATTTATGACATTCAGCTGTTGAAGAATTAGTCTAAAAAAGTGAAACATGGGGAGCCTGGTATGACTGAGGTAAAAGAAATGCCCAAAAAAGGCAAACAATAAATTTCTTTCTCAAAAATGCTTTCCCAAATGATATTGACAAAAACAAGATTCACAGTTTTAAAGTTTATTTCCAGCTGTCAGTTTTATGCACAAGTTGCTTAACCGTTCACTCTACATGAGTCATATAAGATGTGCGCAGCTGTTTGTTGCTGAGCTGGGGGTGGACGGTGGGGGAATCACCGAGCCCAAAATGAGTCCGCCCATAGCAAAATCGGTGCTAAAACTGTGTAGATGATTTTTTTTTTTTTTTTTTTTTAATGCACATGGTACACACTTCACATGTCTCTGTTGTCTCTCTCTGCATTCATTTGTCTCTCAACTCTTTATTGCGTGACTCTTTTCACAGTTCCCGCTCGACTCAGCAACACTTGAAGAATGTCTATGCCAGCTTGGCCGTGTGTATGTTTGTGTCAGCAGCGGGTGCCTATGTCCATGTTGTCACGAGGCTGTTTCAGGTAAAAAAAAAAAAAAAAGTTGCTAATTTATTTAATGTCTTCAGGTCTTTTGACTTTTAAAGTTGCTGAGTAGGCTTAGAACACCGCTCTGAGATATTCTGATATGTAGCATAGCACTTTTGCTTCTGTTTGGATTACTTGGCAGTTTGCAATATGGTGCATTCAACTAAGATATTTAAAAATATATATTAATAGGTTTAAAGTTTTCCATTCGAATTAACATTCATACCATTTGCAGCCATCACAACAACAAAAATAACTATAGCTTGGGTACTAATTTTGTAATAAAGTTCAGTTCTGTAACTGCCTATTATTAATTTATTCATTCATTGATGAGTGCTTTTGTTTGTGTGTCTGATTATTACACATTTAATTTCTGTGTAACTTTCAGGGTGGTCTGCTGTCCATGCTAGGATCTCTGGCTATGATGGCTTGGCTTGCCATGACGCCTCATAGCCCTCAGACTGAGAAAAAGAGACTGGCCATCCTTGCAGGCTTTGCTTTCCTTATAGGTCAGTAATGAATGTTACAATGACCAATGGCATAAAGAGTCTCACTGTGACAGCAATAAGTGACCTAAAGAAGGGTAGTATACATTACAGGTGCACCTAATAGAAGTCATCTACCTTCAGCCATTAAAAGCAGTGGCAAACTGGATGTGCCTAGTATAAAGATGTGCTTTATAAGGATAGGCATTGGTTATTCGAACATCTAGATACACAAACATCATCTTAGCATTTGTTTACTTGGTTGGGTTTTCAAATAAGATTGATGTTCTTTGGACGAAAATGAAATGCTGCATCGTATGTTATGGTGTAATTTTTAAGTAAGGTCGGATTACAGCAATGTTTACAGTAAACTCGGATTACAGCATTGAATGAATATCGTTTTAATCATGGAAATGGTTAAAATGCTCATCCCTGATGACTAGTAGCTATGTTCATGTCTCAACTTTGTGTGCTGGTGGGAATAAGATTATTTCAGCCGCTTGTACCCGCAACATTGTTCTTTCGGTCACTACCCGGAGCACATCACTGTAGGTGAGGGTTGGAATGTAGATGGACTGGTAAATCGAGAGCTTTGCCTTTTGGCTCAGTTCCCTCTTCACCATAACGGACCAGTACAGAGACAGCAGCACTGACGCCACACCAATCCTCCTCTAGCTCCATACTTCCTTCAATCTTGAACAAGGAGATATTTAAACTACTCCACTTGGAAAGAATTCATTCCTGACCTGGAGAGGGCATTCCACCCTTTTCCTACTATGGTCTCAGCTTTAGAGGTGCTGATTCTCATCCCAGCTGCTACACACTCAGCTGCAAACTGGCCCCGTGAGAGCTGGAGATCCTGGTCTGATGATGCCAACAGGACCACATCATCTGCATAAAGCAGACGTGAATTCCTGAAGCCACCATTCTGGACTTCCACTTGGTTGCACTGAGCATAACTTTAAATGTGCACTGTTTTCTAAAACAATGAAAATCATAAAATACTTTGTCATATTTTATACAAGTGTAGAATTGAAAAAAACTCAACGAACAATTATTTTGCGCAAACATGTCAGCACTTGTATAAGTGTGCTCTTAACTAAAAATGTTCTTAACTAAGAACAAATCCCAAATAAGAACACATTTGTGAACTTCATAGTCTTTGCAAATTGCAAAAGGAATTCTCCTTGGATGGTTGGTGAATATGGCCCATTGTTTTCAAACTCATTTAAAAGGAAAGACTTGCTGTGTGAAATGGACTTTCTGGTATAGGCCTATGTGTTCCAAAATTAACATAAGTATTTAATCAATGGCAATATAGAAGTGCTTTTCAAAAACTGTATTGTCCATTCTGTCATATAGGTGTTGGACTTGGACCTGCAATGGATTATGTCATTACCATCAACCCAAGGTAACATCAAAACAAACGTGTAGATCTCTTCCTAACTCCTTAAATGCTTTAACACGCTCCCATCATGTTCAGAGCCAGCGAGGGACTGGGACAAGTAAGATAAGATAATCCTTTATTAGTCCCACAATGGGGAAATTTACAGTTTCTCCATTGTGGGAAAGTAGCAATTTGCTGATTTGTGAACATGAAAGACCAAAAATTGCACACACATGTATAAGGGTGGGTTCTGGATCAATAAATAAAAAATAAAAAAGCCCAGACAAAGTATAAATAAACAGGGAAATGTGGTATACTGCTAGTATTTCTGATTCTTTATGTGGATGCAGCATCATCATAACAGCTTTCCTGGGCACATCAGTCATCTTCACCTGTTTCACTCTGAGTGCCCTCTATGCCCAGCGTAGGAGTTACCTTTTCCTCGGAGGTAAGAATGCCCCGGCTCCCCCAACACGCTTTTATATTACTTGCATTTGCTTTCAAATATGGACAAAAAAAAAATACTGCTCAAGAGACACTTAAGAAAATGTCATAGTATAAACAGAAATACACCATCAGTTTATTTTCTCCTCTCTCTCCCTTTAAGGCACTCTGATGTCTGGACTGTCTATTCTGTTGCTGGTTTCTTTACTCAACATGTTTGTAGGATCAGTCATGCTCTTTAAGGTATAACCTAACATTTTTACCTGAATGTTTAGCAAATTGTTAAAGAATATTAAAGTAAGAACAACACATTACAAACACCACAAGTAAAATAAATAAATTTCAGTAAATCTTTAGGGAAAATAAGCAATTTTCTCAGCATAGACTGATGCCTGTAACGTACTCCATTGAACTGTAGAATCTAATGCCAGATGTTTGTTCTGCTTCTGCACTATGCGCAACTAAATGACAAATGTGTTTATCCTAGACAGTACTAATGTTATGAAATTGTTTTTAGTATTTATTTACTTATTTATTTATTTTAAACCATTGGATTGGTGGTCATTACATTTCTTCTTAAGCCTTCTACCAGAGGTCTGCGAGTTTAAGGGCGTGGTTCAGTAATTTTGCTGTTGTTAGTACTATGATTTTCTGGACTGAGGATTTGTTTTTCTTGGGAACAGCTGGAGTAATTGGTATTTATCCAACTTTTCATATTTCTTCCTGTGTGTCCTTTGCATCAGATTGCAACATATTTTGCAACGTCTGTTTTCTGCATTTTATCTATCATCACAATGTCTGGTTGGTTAGCCACTTGCTTATCTGTCTGGATCTGGAGCTCCCACAGGATCTCAGCTTTGATGTTTTCCGCCACTCTCTGTGGCAAGTCACATTTGGATTTGAGAAGTGTCCAACTCTTATGTCTTGCAAATGTTGCAGTATATGAAACCTGCTACAGGGATGCTTTTCCCTGGTAGCATCTTGCATCCTGCTCCTAGGTGCTGGATGTTTCAGAGGCTCCTTTGCAGACTCTGCATCTTCTGTCTTGTCTGGTGTGTTACACCCCTGTTTTGCTTATACATTGATCTTATACTTTGTAGGAAGGTTACATCCTCAGTTTGGCTTGTATACAGTCTTTGGATGTTGTATCTTGGTTGGAATGCTTTATGCATTTTTGAGTGTTTTCTGGTCTTGACATTGCTAGCTTTCAGCTATTCAAAAAGCTATTGTCAGCTTATTGTGCCTGCTGGGTATCTGATGACTGGTAGGGCAAATGTGTTTATGGCTTTGATCTTATTAATGGTTCACAAGAGTTGAACTGTGCCTTACAAAAGTGTTCTTTGTTTTTTTTTTTGTTTGTTTAGGTTTTATTTATTTATTTATTTTTTGAGGGAAAAGCACCAATGCAACAAAAAGGCACACACAAAGTTCACACCAGAGTCTGAACTTTAAATATTTCTATTTGTTACATTACAGCATATGCTGTCCATACTGTGCACAAAGTGCATAAAATAATGGAGCACAAATGTTTGTCTGTGTTGGACTTTCCTCCGAACAAACAGAACATCATGAGTCACCATGTCTGTAGGTCACTACACAGGTGTACATAATCAGTGAGCTATGGCTTCATTTGAGCAGCCATAAAGCCAATATAATATAATTCTAATGCATTTTCTTAACTGATATCCAAAAAAAATGTTAGCTCTTACTTTGGGAATGGGACACACTGGTGTACATAGGCAGTAGAACTGAATCACTGAAGTCATATCTAGTTCACTATATATCTGCATTCGCACAAGTAAAATTTGACCCCTGTTACCACTATAGCAGTTAACCCATCATGACATTGCCACAGAACTCCAAATCCGAAATGGAATGATTGTGTCTACAGAGTATCTTACAACAGCTTATTTAGGATCAGCTCAGGAAAACTTTATATTCCTTAATCTACATCTAAGTTTTCTCCGTGTTCTTTCCCTACATATTGGATGCCACATTTATTTTAGGCAGCTTTTCTAGAGCTGCATGTTATAAGCCATACATGGAGGTTATAAGAGAGGTATGTGACCCAACATGGGCCGGTTGGCACTGCTTTTTGAACTTGTTTTCCACTGTACAGCTCCATAATGTATTAGAATATATTGGATCTTATGGAATTGTTGTAGTTAAGACCCATCTGTACAGATTAGATTTCCCCTTTTTGCCATAAGCCAACCACATTGCATTGTCCATGCTGTAAGTTCTTGTCAGGTGAATCAGTGAGTCAGTGTCTCTTTCCTTCTCAGAATACAGCTTAATTCAGTCATCCTGAGAGGATGATGGTAGCTCTGCTCCTTTGTCTGGACCTACTCTTATCTGACTGAGGGGATTCAGGCCTTTTCATAACAGCAGAGACTCTCTGGTCACATGGGCAGTTGTCTTTCAGTTAGCATCTAGTATTGCAGTAATCTTTATTGATTGTATACAGAACTAGGTATTTGATTATCCAGCATAGGTGTAATATTTATTTTCACTGGAAGACAGCAGTTGCATGCTATTACTCCTGTTGTGTTTATATTCAAGTTCAAGTTTGTATATAGCACTTTTTATAACAGCCGTTGTTGCAAAGCAGCTTTACAGATGTCAAAGTCCGATACCCCAGTGACGGTGGCAAGGAAAATGAGGAAGAAACCTTGAGAGGAACCAAGACTCAAAGGAGGGGGGGCATCCTCCTCTGGCCGACACCGGGCACCACAATAACAATAGTGCAAACAACAAAGAACATAATGAGCATGAATTTTGAGCAAAGCACATAATGAGCAAAGAACATAAATTTGTGTTTTGTTTTTTTTTTGGGGGGGGGGCAGAAGTCCTAGACTAGATTTGTAGTCCAAAACCATCTGGGCTCAGGACTGTGTGCTCATGGTATTGGAGAGGTTGATGGCTGAGCTGCAGCAGGGGGCATCAGTGGGGTGGAATCACAGACGCTGAGATGGATTGAGGCTCAGCAACGGACTGAGGCTACACCTTGGCAGGAAGAGAAAGTAGATTATTAGGCGTGTTCATATACCAAGATATGTAAATCGGGGGTCTAGAGTGCAGGGATGGGCGCCGACAAATCTAGCTATGGCAGCTCTACTAAAGGGATAGAAGAAGGTGGAAACATAAGCATGAGGCTCGTTAGAACATCAGCACTCCACCACGTCGGGGCCACAAACCTGAGTGACAAATAGTGGTGAAGTGACAGCACCATGATGTCCCAGTTTACCATAACTCTCGAGGCTTACGAACCCTGCTCTGAGCTACAACTTTTTCTAGGATCTGCCTGTAGTTTGCCCGTTGACAAGAGTCAAGATTAGCTTTCTTTTTGAGTGGTTTTATAACTGCTAGTTTGTATGATTTAAGTACATAACCGGTGTTCAAAGATGAGTTAATTATATTTAATAAAGGTTTGCTTACTTCAGGTAGAATTTCTTTAAGAAAGGCTGTGTGCAAAATGTAGAAAGCAGGGGGAGGATTTTGAGCATGAGATCAAGGATGTTACATGATATCAAATGTTTTGTTTTTTATTATTGGTAATGGCATCTTGTGGATCCACCCAAAATAAATAGTTTTCTCCTCTGAAGTGATAAGGGCTTAAAAAGAAAGGTAAAATATTTAGGCTATTTTGACTTCATTGTGTGAGTGCATTGGAGTACAGGTCAAGATTGCTAATGACAAAGTTACATTTAGTTTGGTTTTTGGCACATGGTTGCACACACACATTTAAAAGAGTTGCCCTTTACTGGCTAATTGTTTGTCTTTCCCCCTTTGTCCTCTTCTTCTTCAGGCTCATGTCTATATTGGTCTGGCCATTATGTGTGGATTTGTGTTGTTTGACACTCAACTCATCATTGAGAAGGCAGAAATGGGAGACAAAGATTACATATGGTAAGATAACATCAAGTCATGACATAGTAAGATGAACATACATTTTGTACTTAAGAATGTCTTACTATTATTGGCTGATGTGAAGGTGGATCTAATGTGCAGATTTCAAATCGAACTGGTTCTTTAGTTGTGTGCAATGGAGGGAAAATTGTAGATAAATTAAATTGTATGAATTTGTGGTAGTTAAGCATGATTAAGATAATACAGTACATACAGCTGATTAATGGGTCCATCTTGGATGTTAATTGGGGAAAATGGATTAAAAATAGGCAGTATTAAAGGTTAAGAAATGGAATATTATAAATTAACGGAGAGCCTTTACATATGCGACACTTTTTTTTTTTTTTTACACTCTTTCTTTCAAGGCATTGTGTGGATCTCTTCCTCGATTTTGTGACCATCTTCAGAAAACTCATGGTTATTCTTGCTATGAACGAGAAGGTAAGTTTGTGATGTGCCCTTTTACTACATAAACTTGATTTTTTTCATGCAGTTGCATTATACAGCTGGTACATTATCAGGTACATTTTAAAATAGATCCTTCATGATGGTTATAAGTGTATTGTTTGAATGTTTGTTTTTCATTTAATCACCCCCCCCCCCCCCTTTCTAAACTTTGTTCTAGGACAAGAAGAAAGAGAAGAAGTAGGCTTGCAGTTTGGTTGGGAAAAATAAAATCTGTGATGTGTTTGCATCAGAAATTCCTCTGATGCATTCATCCTAACAGTTTAATTATGACTTTGATTATGTTGATTTTGTACTTTGGTATGGTGTCTTAATTTTTTGGTTGAAAATACTGGATTTAGGCTATGTAGTGAGATATGTGGCTTTTGGTATAATGTTTTGAAGGCCCCTGCATCTTTGACTTCATTTAGAAGAGTGTGAACCAGACAGATCTCTTCCTGAATACATAAATGTAAACATTCTTTTTCTCGCATATTCTCTTTCTGACTTGCGTGCTTGGCTCAGTGCGATACTGTACTTTTCATAGAAATGTGAACATACCAAGTACAGTATAATTAATTTAATTGTATATATCTTGAAAGATTTGAGTACCTTTCATTTGATACTAATGATACTACATTAAATACTTTCTTACCCAGTTTATGCTTTTTTCCTCCCTCAAATTTGTAGTGTGACTCCATCTAAATTGTTTGATATTCGCTGCCCCTCAAAAATGAAGGTGATTTTAATTTTTTTTTTCCTATCACATTTAAGTTTTGTTATTGTAGCTGCTGTACATGCCAATGTAATTCATTACTCAATAGCATTTATCACTACCATTGATGATGTACTACTGGTCAGGTTGTTTTTTATTAATGGGCAACCTATGGGCTAATGAAAATAAATGGTTTCAGATTGCTTATTTGATTTGCATATGAGTTATGTTTATCTAGATTTCTACATCATTGCCAATTTTTTGTGGGGGGTGTGGGTCATTGAAAATGCGTGTAGAAAATATGTTGGGGCCTGGATACACTGAGGAGAATTTTTGAATATATTTTAAAAAATAATGTGAAGTTTGATTCTGAACTAAATTTTATTCGTATTATTGCCATAGAAGATTTGCTAGTGCCTTTACATGAGGCTGCAGCAGAACGTTTGGAGAACATTTATTCAATACACACTTGTTTGTATCAAGTCATGACCTGATTTCCTTAAATGTAATAATGTGTCCAGGCCTTTACACTTTGCCAAAAGTAGTACAATGTTTGAAATGTAACTAATGTAAAACCCTTCACGATTTTCAGCTTGTCAGAAGCATTACGAGGCATTGAAAGTGCTAGTTTCTTACACATATTTTGTATTTCATGTCATATTAACAAGCTGTGTAAATTTGTTCCTAGACTTTCATATTGGCATATACTGAGCTTATATCCTGTTGACAATTTATGAATGGTCATCTAACAATAAATACATCTGTTGTGTAATAAAGGCTAATAACTAAAAGCTCTTAATGGAATCTCACCAGTTGCTCTGTCTATTTAACCAGCATAAAATCCATAATGAATTAAGGAGAAATATGCATACCTAATAATGTCAGGTATGTAACAAACCAGGCTTGTAATTATACTTGTTGCGTTGTTAAGTGAGTAGGATTTTGGCTGTTTATGGAATGCTACACTCTCCACTGTTGCTCATGTGAGAATGAGTTCTGATTCAAAAATGAATTCCGCTGATTTTTTTGTTGTTTTTGTGTATGTGGATTGGGGTATTAATTATAGATCTGGATGTAGCTAGAGGACCTTTGTAAGGGTACTTTAGATCAATGCCTGTTTTCAAAAAAGGGCAGAAATAGCTAATACTTTTCAGAGTGAAGACGTGGCAATGATGTTCTTTGACCACACTTGTTTTCCTTCTCTCTTGAGCCAGAAGATGTTGCAATACATGCAAATAAAGACATTATGTGAGTTTGTGTTGTAAATTATTGCAGTATGTGGAAGGATAAAAGTTTTCTTAAAGATGATACCTATATGACCAGATCCACTCACTGTGCTTGGTAACTCTAGATTCAATCAAGTCACTTTGAATTAAGGGAAGAAATTCCAGATGAACTTTGGGAATGTACACTAAAACAAAGTACATGAATATTCCATCTGTGCAATGCACAGCCTCATGCAGTGTGAAAAAATACATCGCTTTCACTTTACCAAGGTCAGACCTGGTTAAAAGCAAAATATGTGATAGATGCACACATTTTGATCCTCTCCTCTCTATATTGGTCTGAAAATGTTCAATTCATTAACAGATACAGGCAAACCCATAAACTACCACGCCATTGTTGCCCCATTTGGGGTGATTCCCTCATCTTTCTCTCTTTCAAGTACAGAGGCTGACTCTGGTACCCTCATCACAGACTTAAATGGAAATCCCCTTATTTACATTGTATCCCAAAAGGCTTACATTTGTGACTGAATACATCTTGAGGGTTAAGGGCCTTGCTGAGGAGTCCAACAGTGGCAGCTTGACAAATAGCTGAGGCTTGAACCAGCAACTTTCTGATTTTTAGTCAAGAGTGTATTAGGTAGCTTAACCACTGACCTACCCCAGAGAGATTGTATTAAGGGTTGTTGTTTTGTAACTGGCTTGACCAACTAAATCAAGGCATAGGGATTTTTGTTGCTGTTGCTTGTCTGCTTTTGGTTGTTTTGTTATTAGATACTGATATGCTGCCTTCCCGTTTTCACTTCCTGTTGAGTTTTGTAAACTCAAACAGATAGTTAAAAAAATTAAATACTGACAAAACAGATGTACCGCTTATCCCAAATTCTGAATACCTCTACAGTCAAGCACTAGAATCGCCTCTGGCTAGAAATAAACATTATTATATTTGGGAATCTCTAGTGGCTTATTGTTTAACAGACCGACATACAGCCTCGCCTCAAGATGAATTGGTAAAACACCATTCAAAGGACTTGTGTATATGAATGTATACGAAATGTAGTTCGCCCTTCACGTTCATTTCTGACACCAACCCAGAATGAAAAATCACTTTTGCGACAATGCAGGTGTTCAATTCAGCCCCCCCGTTTTCCATAGTACTGCACATGCACGAATTCACCTCGTCTAAGGCTACGTCTAACAGGTGTAATCGCTGTATGAGAGTTTTAACATTATATTTTCTTTCTACAGCTAAATATAACTGCGTGTAAAACAGCTTGCACTTAAATGCATGCTTTAAAGTTTAGATGGAATTGGTAAAGATTTTAATGTGCAAACATTTGCTGGATAATTGGATAAGGTCTATTTAAATCTGTTCCCCTGTGTTCTCAATATTACTGCCAAATGCCGGAGTGCGTCCGCGAGCGAGTCTTCAATAAGTGTGGTTGGAATATTCCTTGTGCTTTAGCTATACAGCTAAAACCAATGAATTGATATAGTTCCGCGCCCACTTGCCCAGAATACTCTTTAGTTTTGCAAAGCGGAAGTTTGTATTACACTAAAATAGCAAAGCCGCAGCAAACCGGCTGTAGGACGTTATCATTTCTGCTACTCTAGCATCAGCACAGCAACCAGTAGCAAAAGTTAACGCCCTAATGTTCTAAAAGCTGTTTGCAGTAGAAAAAAATATAATTGTGTGAGATTTCTACACAGTCTGCACATAACGCCTCTACAGTGCACACAGAAAGCCAACACATACGAAATGAATGTCTGCCATATTGCTGGGTAATGGATTTCTTACTGATTTAATTACTGACCAGTATATGTCACTGCTTGTTAGGAAAACAAAAGTAATCTTCCAAACACAAGAGAGGCTTCCAAGAATGCCCAAGAATAAAAAGGAACTAGTGTAATTATTCTCTGATTGAACTGCATTCAAAATCTATATGACACAATATTTGTACAGGCTCAGTGTATGGATTCGCTTATGTATGACAGGGATGTATGACAATGGATTAGGAAGAAACATTACAGAAATTTCAACTACCAAAACTGTCATGGTGCGTAGAATATCCAGCAGGAGAGCCACACCCACTGACAAACAAAAACATCACCTGCCCTGCTCCCAGTGGACTACCTGTTAACTCATTATTGCTCACCACATGTCCCTTATTTCCTCTCTGCACTATTTATAGCCCACAGGTGTGCTCTACCAGTCCTGCGCATTGTCCGCATCGACACTTACGATGACAGGTAGTCTGCTTTTCTCAGTCACCAGGCAACAATCTATCCTGCCACCTTGTAGTTTTTGTTTGCCTTTTGTCAGCTCAGTGCTGTGCTTCCTTTTACGTTTAACATGGAAAATGTACACAGGTGTACTGTCTCCCAAACACATGGAAGTCATGCTCACAGGTGTACTGTCTCCCAAACACATGGAAGTCATGCTCACAGGTGTACTGTCTCCCAAACAGATGGAAGTCATGCACACAGGTGTACTGTCTCCCAAACAGATGGAATTTTATGTTTGCCTTCCTCCCTCTAAAAATATGCTTTCTTAGAGAGCAAAGGTTTCCTCCTTGCACACCTCCCATGATAATTAAACTTGTGTAGAGTCTCTCTCTGATAGT
>JAOYMR010000018.1:6537196-6538777 GCA_025802075.1 Tenebrosternarchus preto | reverse complement strand
TCAGGCAGCTCTTTGGATCTCACCATGGTGCTCACTCTTACTTCAACAGTCAGGGACACACCAAACTAAATGTCTGACGTTTAAATAAGTTTAGATAATTATGTAAAATACAAGAAACAATTAAGATCATAAATGAGGGACCATTTCCATCATGATACTTCTACCAAAGTGACAATAATAATGTTTTACCCTAACAACATATATTCAACACCCACATTCCACACATCAAGTTTTATCAAACATTAATATTACTGCAGAGACCAGACCATCTCAATAACATAACTTTGATCTCTTAATAGAACATGTGTATGAAGTGTTTCACCAGTTCAGAGAATCGAGCAATAATAGTGTAGTATTTTTATTTGTACAACAGATGGCGAAGTGGAGCTGGGTTTTGAGTGTTTCAAAGCACCATTTTGCCTTCAAATGTGTTACTTAGAGTGCCCATACATTTTCCTTATCCCAGACGTGTCCTCTTTTTTGGGATCTATAAAATGTGTCAGACCGGGAATTCTAAAATATTTGGGCTTTCATTTCATCTTGACATTTTCTTTCTGCAGCCACCTTACACTGTATGTCTGTATTTGCATTGCCTTAACCAATATAGGTCCCACCTTCTTGCATGTCACAATTGGTCGATCACACACACCTTACATGCAACTTCTGGTCAGACTGCTTCTCAGTGTGTGTATCTGCTTCAAGGAAGCATATGGCCAGAGAGGAATCATAAAGTTTACCTTGAAGTTTACCTTGATATGATCTTCTGTATGGTGCCTAAACAAATGCAGAGCAGATAGTGATGGGTTACACATCTGTGTAGTTAAAATGACATTTTTGTATCTAAAACAGATTTGATCTTCAGGAAAGTATACATGAATCAAAACCACTGAAAAGTGTCTAGTGAAATAATGGATTTGTATGGCAACTGATCTTAATTTTGACTATGACCATAAAAATATATAGCATTTATTTTATTTTATTTATGAGGAACAGCTGAATGAAGAGGAATACGATTTTCTGTCCACATATGAAGGACATGAAGGAAAGTGTTATTAGTTCTATAAATAAATAAACTTTACTTTTTTACTTAACCTTCCATATCTCACCTCCTCCCGGGTTTAGAAAATCAAAATATGACCTAAATATAATTTGAAAATCCAAAATATAGTGTTACTGCTTCAAATGCCCAATTTTACCCATCCATACTGTTGTCTGTTATAACACATATATGTGACATGACTGTGTCATGAAACATACGTGTGCCCATTACATGACCTATCACAAATCAGAGCGAAGCTACATTGTTCTCCCATAAACATTTACAGAACTCTTCATTTGACTTTTCTTTATGTCCATGAAAGACATATTTTGTGGATTTACCAAACCAGAACTACCAGTGGAAAGGATTTGTGTGCTACAACGTCTGGAGCTCATAAAGATCATAAATATTTGATAGAGATCATAAAGTAACTATGAATCATAAATTGTCTCTATACAAGTGTTATGAATTAATTTTGTAAGACCTTGTTGCAGCCCCATAGTTGTATACCTGCAATTATTACAATGAATTAAAAAAAGATT
>JAOYMR010000018.1:6502196-6532196 GCA_025802075.1 Tenebrosternarchus preto | reverse complement strand
GCTTTCACTGGATCCAGAGATTGCGTGTGTAGGGGGCGGATAAGAGGCGTTGCATCGGTCTGTTTTTAGAAGCTGGAACGGTCTTGGCCTCAGGCTGCCCTGAGCAGGTTGCTTACGGGTTAGCCTCCTGTTCACCGTTCGCTCTGGGGAGTCTGATGCAAGCTCCTCCCAAGCCCCGAGGTGCCCTCAAGGAACAGTGAGTTTGGAATGATCTCACACTTCCAGGTGTGAGGTTAGTCACTGGCACATGCTCTCCCTCCAGCCACACGACCTGACCCCATTTCACTGAAGATATTGGTGGTTAATACTCTTAAATGAAATGAGTGTTTCTATCAAACATTAACCTATTCACAGCTCTAAAACATGTTCACCATATTTTGCAAATCTGGCCATATTTCAACATAATTGAAACCTGAATTTGTGCCAAAACACGTTGACAGACAATACTGGATAAACATAGACCTGCCTGTCTTTTGCCTTGAGGCCAACCTGTGCTATGGGCACTAGGAACGGAAGCACTCTGTCCTCATGTGACTGGAGAAAAAATGGTACCACTACTGTGGGCGTGATTCTGCAGGGCTGACTGCCTGACAGACAATACAGGAATTGTTATGATATCTCCGGGTGATTTGGGCATGTCTGATGAATCAGAGGCCTTCTTTTCTCTGCTGGAATGGTTAACTAAGAGTCATATATCAGTGATCTTGACTGCACTTGTCAAGTGAATGAAGATTCCATGATGGTCTGCTTGTCTCATAAGCAGCGTCCCGGGGATGTGTGCTTCAAACCAACCTCCCGCAGTCTTCCTGCATGCCTAAAGACAGTCGGCCTGTTCTGTTCTGCACCAAGCCGTTCATTAACAAAACAACAGAGGCAAGGGACTCTTTTCTATTATTGGCAGTGCAGCGGGGAGACTGAAAGAGAAAGAAACGTAAGCGTGGAAGAGAAAAAGAAACGACAGGAAGAGAAACGAGAAGAATAATGCAGACGGATGACACAAGATCTGTCGTTCTGAAAGGAAGAGGATCAGCTTTCAAAGCCATGTTACAGATTTATAGTATACAGATTTAGATGTGGCTTGGAGCTTTGAAGGAGGATGTTTTTGGGCTTTACAAAAGCCAGTTTCACAATTCTCTGAGATTCGCATGAGTATTTCATTGTTCAGTTCAGTGCAAGATTGTTTGATTTATGCTTTTTTCATTCTGGCCTCAACTTTACCAAAGAAACTAACCCTAACCCTAACCCTAACCTTCTCTGACACACAAGTAAATTATAGATGCGATTTTCTGGGAATGCGATATTAACAAGCATTCAAAACAAACCAGCAAGGGCAACGCTTCTAGGACAATAGCTGTCGCTGGCTCCAGTGTACCTCCTTTTGACTGAAAGATGACTCAAGTTGCCTCTTGATTCTTAAGGTTTTTTACGTCACAGTGGCCATCTGACAGGAAATTCCACATTGCACGACTCAGCCTGCGATGGCAGTGTGTGGCATATCCTGTAATGACAGCAAGGTGGCAGGGCACCGAGACCCAAGAATATCAGAGCTGAAAACACCTGGGTGGGCTGTGAAAGGACTGAGAGGCTTCCCCCTAGACTATTGTGCTTTTCAACCATGAGAAGGTTGGCTACAGTCATAGTGCTAAAACAAGGAGGATATGGTTCACATGCAGTCACTTTCAAAACACTTGCATCACAGATCTGCCAGAGCTATTCACAAGTCTATTGTACTGTACAACACTAGGGAGACAGACAAGCACAAACACACACACACACACACACACACACACAGAAAAAGACACGCAAATGCACATTCAGAAATGCAAAAAAGACACACATGTATACACACACACATACATCCTTACACAAACAGATGAAGATACACACAGACACACATACTCACAAACAGGAAATGGTTACACACATAGACACATGCACACAAACACACACACACAAAGAGGAAAGTGTGCATACAAATACACACACACAAACACATTCATATCATGTTAAAATATGTGTTTTTATATATGGAAAAATAATTAGAGAGCAGAAGGCATAAAATAGAGGAAAGCTTACCTAAGGTTTCCCATCATGAATGCTCTGTTAAACAGATCTGTACAGGTATAAAAACAATTTCAAATCCTTTGAAGTTTCATGTTTTTAGAGGCTGCAAATCCTCAAGTGGCAGAGAGATAAAGTGGAGACAAAGCCACTGAAGAACTGGGCCAGGTAGAGAAGAGAAAACGTGATTAGTGTTTCAAAACTGCACAGAAAATATGTAGTGCAAAAATAAACTGTGCAAAACAGATTAAACAAATAAGACCAAGCCAGATGACAAAAGCAATCCAATAGCTTTAGAAATACTTTCTTTTTCTTAGACTATACATTCCAGACCATCCCCACTGAGAAATCCAACATCAGCAATGAGATCAAAGTTACGGTACAAATGGTGAATCAGCTCAGTGTGTGGATTTGGCCAAGATCTGTTCCCGAATGCATGTTTGATATTACCACCCTGGAGAGTGGGCCACTTTGGCGTGTCTCCTTCTATCTATGATGAGTGTGGAAAAACTTAGCAGGGAGCCCTTTGGCGTAGCTGGCACTGTTTGCCCTCGTCTCTCTTCTGTTAGACATTAGTATAACTGCGGTTTTCTCCATCATTTCCTATTCGCTCTAGTGCTGGCATGCACAGGCGTGACTCATAAGATTCACGCCCCACTGCCTAGCCACTGGTTCCCGAAAAAGACAGGTCTACTGATGATTGGACAATATTACGATTTGTGATTACAAAATATTGTCTTTCCCAGCAATCATTCTGAGCACTAAGAGTAATTGGCATTTTCTCATTGGCAATAGCATGGATGAGATTATGCAACAGATTAGGCAGTTGACACTGGGATTATTAAAATTAAAAGGGCAGAGGGAGGTGTGGGAATACAGAAATGGGCATTTTTCTCCATTTGTCTGTTGCTAAGAGGAGAAAACATTGCCCAAGATATTCCATTATATATTCCATTTATGTCTTGTTTCTTAGTGTCTATATTTTTGTGTCTGGGAGGATGGATTTGTGAGTCATGCTAAATGTCAGCATTTACATTTGTAAAATGATCTACCAGGAGGTGAAGAATGGTAATGGTTAATGACAGTGTCACTCAAAATGAATTGAGTTCAGATTCTGGATTAATGGCCTGCTCCATTGCTCAATCAGTGGTAGCAGATAATGAAGTCATTCATGATATATGAACTGTGCTCATACAAAAGAGGCATCTAGGTTTGTGTGTGTGTGTGTGTGTGTGCGCGTGTGTGTGTGTGCAAGTCTGTGTGTGTGTGTGTGTGTGTAAAGCTGGTGCTTGACTCCAGTGGAATGTGGCTGCTGACTCAGTGTGTCTGTCAGTGTGTGTGGTGGTGGCCTTGCTCACTCCAAGCACTCAATCACACACACACACACACACGCGCACACACACACACACACTTTTGGAGGGTCGCCTGTTGCCTCATGTCGGATTTCCGGCACTGTTTCTAGGATTCGCGGAACTGGGGTTCTCTAAATTCCTTTGAACCGGCCCTGGTTTTGGGAACCCTTGGACCTTCACCCCACTCACAGCCTACAATTTATCGCATGTGTCGTTAGAATAATCATCCTCCCCACGCTGTTGAATTATCCATTTATTTCTTGTTACTGCGTTATTTGTTGTTTTGGTGGGACACAGAGAAGGGTGATATTATCAGTGTAACAGTAACTGTTGTAGAGAGATACAAAGACAGCCAGAGACAGAGAGATCCTCAGTGTCTTCATCAGACCTCACCCGGGCCTCTGTGTATGTGCTTTCTGAACTTGCATTACATGTGCTTGACTCTTGCTTCTCTGCCTGTTGTCACAGCAACCAACCCCATAACATGAGGGGCCTGTACCTGCGTCTCTGCCACCAGCTGCTGGGATGATCCTGTGTTGGGCCTGAACTGGCTCTGCTTATCAGACGAACCTGAGGAAACCCTGGACAGTCGGCACCACTTCTAATCACTGCCAAGCTGGTCAGTAAGCTGGTAACCCAGTAACAGCGGATGACTGTGACTATGCAGAATTCTGATCTGATGGATCACAATATGAGGAGGAAAGAATGATGGAGTTGCATGGAAACTTGTAACTGTGAAATGCATGATTTATGGGCGATGGATGAATTATGCCATTTGTATGTATGCATGAAGGGAATTTAGGTAGAGATGACTGTGACATTTTTATACAAATAGAATTACTCACAAATCTTTATCCAATTAAGTTTTAACACTGTTCGCCTGCAGGGATTGTGAAAACACTGAAAGCTTAATGAAACACTGTGTTTTGCGGTTTCAGAAATGACTAACCTTCTCTCCCAGTTCAACAGGTGTGCATATAACCCTTTCAGTAAAAGCCATGAAATAGGGAGACATGCTCATTAAGCATGAATTATGACCAGCCACTCAACTCTGCTGCTCTTTGGCCTGTCGGGGTGCAGGGAGGAGAGGGGGGGCAGTGCAGCTGCCTTTGTTTGTTAGTGCCCTGCAGGTCTGCAAGAAAACTGTGCACTGTCCATGTGTTCTCTTCCACACTCACTCAACAACACTCGTAAAAACACATTCTTACACACAAACACTGGTTGTCCCCTAGGCAGAGCCTGTCTCTCACAAACACGTACATACACACACAAACACAAACAGACAAATGCAACAAAAACACACACACAGGCACAATACCACAGTCACGGATGCAAAAAAAAGTGTTTCTCACGCAAACACGCACACACACACACACACACACACACACACACACACACAAACCCTGTAGTGCTTCACCAAGGGGTTCCCGGAATGTGACCTACTGACCTTAGCTACAGGAAAGCTCAATGTAGAGTGGGCGGAAGAGGAAGGACCTGGAACAGACCTTGTGCATGTAACCGGCTGATGGGTCCTGCTTGGAAAACCTGACCTTTAGGCACAGGCTTAGCTAATAAAACCCATACATGCCCTGCACCAGCACAGACAAGGTGGAGGGAATATTCTTGAATAAAGTTGTGTTTTCCTAATCTAAAAATAGAAATGTTGATAGACCCTGGTCCAATGGCCCCAAACACACCACAGAGAGATGGAAAAGGTCCAGCATAGAAACAAGCATAGGACGTTTTTTTTTTTTTTTCTGCAAACTGCTTGTGAACGTGATCTAGCCCTGCACTCCCAACCCAAACCCATGATTTTGCTACATTCATATCATTCACACATTCACTTCAGTTTGGTTGTTTTGCATTGTATCTGTGATGGCTAACACTTTGAACATAACACTTGTTAGCACATTGTAGCTATGATGGCTAACGCTAAGAACATAACACTTGTTAGCACATTGTAACTATGATGGCTAACACTAAGAACATAACACTTGTTAGCACATTGCCAGTTACCTGCTACATTTGCTCACTGAAGCTAGAATCTCTTTCACCACAATTAATTATTACTGATATAGATGTGATTAATGTGTAAATGATTGTGCATTCTACATAATACAGGAGCAATGTAATGTGAACAGAGAAAAAGTAAATTCTACTAATAGTAAAGAATCTGCATTTTAAAAAAATGGTAAAATGATCATGGCTCTCATTCAGAGCACAGGAAGGGTATGTCTTGAACATCTCTCATCAGATCCTTGCAGTTACACATTTCTTCTGCGTTCATAAAGCCTGACTTTCCAGTTTGACCTTTCCTTTCTGTCTTTTTTCTTGTTGTTTTTTTTTTTTTTTTTGTACTACACATGTAGTGCATTGAAGGTGTAGTGAGGTGTGTAGTGCACTGCAGGATTTAACAATGACTTCATGGTCAAAATCCTAATTGGGCAAAGAGGGTATAAGTTCTTCCAAACATACATGCAATAGTGGACAATAGAATACATTTTGCAGGATAGACTCGAACTTGCTTACGTACAAATACACATATGCGCACACACACACACACACACACACACACACACACACACACTCAGAGTTATGTGTTTAATTGATATCAGTGGCAGTAATTATGCATATTTAAAATATGTACGAGACACAAAACTGCAAAATAACTGATCAAAGACAAACAACTGAAATTTTGCACATATACTTGTAATATACATGCGAATTTAGCCAATTTCCAAAGAGAAACTTTTGTTGTTTATAAAGGATGATTACTTCTATTCTAATGCACGTGGTGATATAAACACCTACTGTATCTACAGTATAAATCATTTTTGCAACAAAAGTCAAGACCTGAGTCAGACCTCACCCACATTTCCAGGAGAAAGGATACTGACACATCCCACTGAGCTGGTTCTGCAAGTCAGAAAGAACAAGCCTTCGTGATCACACTCAGCTTCCGACACTCTACCTCAATGAACCTCTGCTAGTCTGGATCAAGAACACCACGTGCATTCTCATGACCTTAGTGTTCCAGATGACCTTAGTGTTCCAGATGACCTTAGTGTTTCTGATGATCTTAGTCTTTCTGGCACTCAGCTGACACCTGACTGAATGTGAAGGTAATCATGAGTCCTGCAGAATGTTCTGCGGATTTCAAAATGGCCTGTATTGCATACAGACAGAATTAAATTTGACTTTCTTCTCTAGCAGGTTATAAAATCAACAGTACATTAAAATGTCTTTAATATCATATGTACTGTAGTTGCTAAAGAAATGGTAATAATTTGCGAAAATAACTATTTTTATCTAAATGAGTGATAAAGTTACTTTTTTTTCAATATCTCTTTGTTCTTTTAATGACAACCATGCATACACAACTTGACTGAAAACAGATCACTATGGTAGTTCTATTAATGTATCAGATTTACTTACAGGTAGATGTTTATACACTGCAAATGAACTCTATATATGAGTTCATTTGCAGTGTATACGCATGCATCAGTGAATAAATCAGATATGTCAATATACATTTCTCTGTAAACCTTGTGTGCTTCAGTACAATTTTGAATAACTCTCTCTCTCTCTCTCTCTCTCTCGTATATATATACAATATACCTTGTATATATATACAAGGTTTCCAGAGAAACAGGAAGTACTGCAGTGAAGAGCCTATATTTGTCTCTTCTCTCTCTTACTCTTTATCATATCATATGTATTATTATTTTTGATACATTATATATATATATATATACACACACGTGTGTGTCTATGAGAGAGAGTAAGAGAGCTGATTTGTTCTCTTAAAATGAAAGTAACATTGATCTCTTTTATAAGAGCATGAGCAGAAAATCTCATTTTCATTTTAAGAAAGCAAATCGGTTAATTTTTTGTGTCTTTCTTCCTTTAATGGTGATGTTCTAACACCACGGCTCAGACTGTTCAGTTCAGTCTACGTGGTCACCTTAGCAACGAGTAAAACAAACAATGCGATGCGTGGGTTTTGTCTGCGAATGAAAAAGTAGAATCACAACCGCCATTCAAAACACTGCTCAGTTGTTGGAATAGCAGCTCTTTTAAGAATAGTCAACATATTCTTAAACAAATCCACTAATCTCTCATGAGTATGTTGGTATGATGGTTTGGTAATGACTGTTTGGATTCCAAACAAAAGGCTCTTTTAATGTTTACCAAATGCTACATTCTGTAAATAGAGCCCAGGCTGCCGCGTTATTCGAGCATTTATCTGACGGATAGCGGACAGATGTAGGTCTGTGCAGAACCATGCACTCAGTGCTCTCTGTAATTTAGGTCTGGATCTAAAAAGTGAAAAACAAACACTTTATTTGCATTTTTGTATGTATGAACCACTATTTAGTTATAAAATACTTTGAATACACCTGCCAATTTCCTTTTTTTTTTTTGTAAAAAAATTGGTGATTTACATCTTTAAATCTGCCATTTGTTAATTAATACAAATGTTTTGTTCCTTTAGAAGGCCACCAGCTACAGTTTTACTGCAGGCTAGACCAGTCATGTCTGACACAAAAAGCCCCTGTTTTAACCAACTGCCAAATATTGGGGGAAAAATCCATTAAGAAATAAACCTATATTACTGAAAACAAACAGTTATTATTCATACTGGATTCCTGTTATTTGTCTGCTAGCTCAATCAAGCAGCTTCACAGATAACCCTCCCACAGGCAAAACACGTGTGTTTGTGTTGGTGTGTGTGTGTGTGTGTGTGTGTGTGTGCGTGTATGCATGTATGTGTATGTGTTTGTGTTTGTGTGTCTCTTCTTGTGTGTATTATTGCCAGAGTGCTGTTCTTATGTGTGTGTATGAATTTGTGAATATTATATGCACATGCATACATACATACCAATAGACTCATAACATTTTTACTATTAGTACATTTGTATCATCTGGAGTGGATGTGTAATCAGCACACACAAGGCTTTTTCAGAGAATCAGCCGGGCTTATCATGTTGTCCCAATAAAAGAACGTTTATCAGAAATGCTGTGTGGAGCTGGAAACAGACCGTGTGGGTGTATTTGAACCATATGGTGACAACCAGAAAGGTAAACACATCAAGGACAGACAACTGGAAAACACAGCATTGCCACATATGCACCAGCAGTGATCACTTGAGGGATTGCTGTTAGAGGAGTACGTGGAATTATGACTACAAAATTATCGACCTCTAAATGTAGTAACACCTGCAGTCCCAAGCACATCTAAAACCACAACTTATATGCATGGCATTTGGCACTTGAAGTCAAGTATGATGGTCACCATGGTAAGTCTTTTATAGAACGTCTGTGAATTCCTCTTCTGCAGTCCTTCTCCACCATCAACAGTCATTGTAGTTATATACCTGTTTTTTTTCCCACCATGCTCTGCCTGCTCTGCTGTATACATGAACACAAACACACACACACACACACACACACACACACACACACACACACACACACACACACACACACACACACACACACGCACACCAAACTCTGAGTAAAGTCTTCTGTTTGAGTACCTGCCTCAGGAACACACTGTATAATATGAATAGTGCAGTACTGTGTCAGATGCTGCTGTACTCTGAACAGCACTGTTCAAGAATATACTCTATACTCACTGGCCACTTTATTAGATATACCTACCTAAAATATGTTTTTTATGGGTGTGCAATTACAATTAGCATAGCCAATTACAATTACAATTAGCATAGCCAATTACAATTACAATTAGCATAGCCAACTACCATGGTGGCAGCATGGTAGTGGGTGGACACTGACATGGTAGTGGCATATTGGGTGTTGTGTGTTCACAGGCTCAGCTAAGCTGCTGGAGTTTTGCAAGTATCAACATCACTGCTGTGTTGTGAGTAGTTGACCCTCAGAACATATGACCCTCTGTCTCCAGTCAGTCTAGTCTCCAGGTGAGTTTGGGGACTTTTTCTTAGTTTTAAAGGAAATAATATATCTAATACATAGAATACCAAATATGTAATAGAATGTCAAAATAACACTTAGGGTAAAGTCTGACGCACAGTTATATAAGAGAGATTACATTAGGACTATTACACTACTATGGAATATCCGATCTACGAAAATGACAGTAAACTGGCCAATTTTGATGATTAAGCTCCTCTTTTCTTTAGCCAGTGCCAACTTGCTTAAGAGTCTCTTCTGTTCATAGAAGCTGACTGACCCTGAGGGGTAATAGTCCTTGACAGTATGTGGGATCCTCTTCCTGTTTACTGCCTTTGTTCTGTGACTCATCACTATAGCACCGCAGCCGGTGGTAGAGTCTCCTTCACCCACAGTCTCCACAGAAACCCTAAAGTCTGGTCACACAAGGCTGTCCGGTGAGTCACCGTGGATGAAGGCGCCACTATGTAGGCAAAGTAAACATTAATTTGATCTGTCTGCAAATATTAGGGGAAGAATAACAGCAAAAACAGTTTGTCATTGTTGCATAGGGAAATATGCTCTTAGATATATAGTACTTCCTGAAAGTGAAGACAGATGGTGACATGTTTGCCACCCATATTTTTTGTACTAGCGACCACTATTATTATTTACATTCTTGGTTGCTAGGGTAATACAACTGTTATTATTTACTTACTTGGTTGCTCGGGTCATACAGCTGACACTGTTTTGGTAAAAAATTGTCCAATTACTTGTCAATATAGGATAATAACAGGGTACTAGATTTGTAAAGCTGCTGGGACTGGCTTACTAATTACTCTGCCATCTATTCTCTATACGTTTGCCAATCACAAAGCGGAAACACGTGCAGCTCTTGGCACCATTGTCCTGGTCATCCAGGATCCACGGAGCTGATGGAAGGAAACAGGACACTTTTTCACAATCCTGATGGGGTGCTTTTCTACTGATGCAGATAGCCATTCATGGACTGCTCCCTAAATGGGGGTTAGTGCCTGGGTCCCTATCTTATCTAGTTTGGTATGCTTTTGCTCAGACGACAGCAGAACCTGTGGAAGAGGATTAGTGCTGTGTGCCCTTCTCATCATGCAAACTGAGGATAGAGACATTAGGATATGCCAACAGCCTACTGTAATATTAGGTTTATTGGCATTGTATTCACTTCCTGCCAATCATTTATGGTGTTTATTATGAGGTTCATCCTTTAGCTCTATTTTAAGAGCAGGACAAAAGGACTTTCTTTCTTTCTTTATTTTTGTATAGCACTTAAAGTAAAGTTTGTGTAAATGTAATGTAAAGTTTGTGTAAATGTAATGTAAAGTTTGTGTAAATGTAATGTTATTTGGAATTAAACAACCAGTAGAAGCCAAATTAAACCTGAAAGGTGAAATAATAATAAAGTAGTTTACAAAGTTTCACTAAGGAGAAAGAACACATTAAACACGTTTTAACAAAAGAAGGAAACCAAAATAAAGAATGTCCTCTTAATTATAGACCTAAAAATGAGAAGAGCAAAGTGTGAGAGAGAAAGATTGCGTGGGACTTGAGACAGCTTAATTATTCCTTTTGCATCCTACTTTAAGAGCAATCTTCATTCAGCAACCTTACAATGTCTAGACAAAATGGCTAGGATGAGCCACTCTTTATTTAATGGGTAATGTCTTCCCACACATATTGTGCTTGGCCAGGTTTGTCTGCTTCAGGCTAACCACCAAATAAAGTGGAAATGAAAATGAGAAACACCCTGTCTTTCTTCCACTTTCAAATTATTTTTCAAATTCTCTTTCTGTACTGTGCGGCCTTAGCAAGCTTAGCAAGTTATATGTTATAAAAGTGCATGAAGTAGTTTTCTAATTCTCTTAGGAGGCTGTAGCATGTTAAAATAAAGTAGCTTTCCAGTTCAAATAAATATAGAAGATGGCTAAAAATAATGCGACCATATTCCTATCATTTGAACTATAGCTTATTTTGCATAAAACAGGTCTGAGAAAGTTGGCATAAAGTAAAATTATCCTGGCACATCCTGATGACTCAAGCGCTGGCTTGTACTGCTGGCTGTTAGGCCATGGAGTACCTCCTGTTTCTCGCCTGATGGGAAACTGGAACTTTATCTCACTAGCAAAGCAAATGTAAACACTCCACCATATCCTCTGTCTGTCCAGTCTTACTGCCTGGCTGATAAATGCAATTGTCCTTGCTAAGTGAGGTATGACACAGATGGTTTTTTTATGATTTGTTGCCCTCTTGCTCCCAAATAATCATGTTATGTGTTCACAGCACTTCACAGGATAGCCGAAATGGCTTTTTGTGCTTTTATGTACACGCAAGCGGAGGCTGGCAGGATGTGACAACGGGAAATTTGCACAAATTTGAACAAATACTCCCTAACAAGGTACAAATGGGTAAGGCAAGGTGTGTGTGTGTGTGTTTTTAATGTAACGTTTATTATGATATCATGCCTAGGAAATCCAAGAAATACTTTTTACATATAAATCATAGGTAAGGGTTAAGTAAGAAGAAGTATAATAGTAGTAAAAGACCTTGTTTTAGTTTGTACAGTATGTTACAGAGCCCACTGAATTACCTATTAACAATTTACAGGAATTTATAGGAATGTGAACAAACTACTTCATTTATGGGAATTCATGCTGCAAGATGACAGACTGGCCTCTGACTGTAATCTATGGCTTACAGTGTTACGTGTGTAATAGTTCTTATAATAGTTTATTGACTTGTAACCTTCAGATGCTAATTAATAAAGTCGTCTCCAAACGCATTTTCTATAACAGGTTAATATGCTGGCCCCAAATAGCACAATGATTTTACACAAAGTTGTTATCAGTTAACTGGAGGAAATGTACTGAGAAAACTAAAGCAACAAGCCCTTTTTAGTCACTCTGTTTAAGTCACTATGTTTTTTTTCTTAAACCAATCATAAAAACCTTTAAAAAGGGCACATCAGTGGATTACATGAAGGCTGAAATACCAAAATATAAGAGCAGAACTGGAAGCACTTCTCTAAAATTCTCATAGACACATAAAATGAATTTTCTGTAAACATTTTTGCCTGTCTGTGCTACCATGTTTAATGCAAACTAATGTAGAAAAAAAAAAAATCAAATTTTCCATCACTTTTGCTGGAACTCCACTCCATACGCAAAGTACAACCTAAAATAAACCAGCATTGAGCTCCTAGTGCCCCTCCTTTTGGTGTTAAGCAGATGTTTGACGTTTGTACATGCCTGACTGAAGCCTCTGGAGCTTGGAAGAAAACTAACTGGGGAAGCCAGCAAGGGGGTGGTGCATGCAGCTCCAAGCTGCTCCCACTCCACTCCCTTCCCTGTTATTTGAACCGCCGAGGTGTCAGGCGTGTGAATACTTGTGTTTGAACTTTGGACCCATCAGGCTCACCTTTCTCCTGCACCCCCATGGGCCTGGAACTTCCACTCTGCTTACCACTCATTTGGTGTGTCAGAGTTTTGAATGCACTTAGATTCACCTACATCCTGTATCACATATGGTAATATGTACCCTTAAACACACATGCACACAACCACTGAAACACAACCTCCTTAAACATTCATATTATTATCTTGAACCTATACTATAGTAGATCTATCTTCTGCATTGGCTGCCAGCAACATAGTGGAAACAGGCTTTAACTTTTAATTATAAGGTGAAGAAGGTTTATTAGTATGCAGTGTTTGTCATGGACAAGAACATTTTAAACAAACAGAGGCTTTAGGGCTGTTTCTTGAGTGAAGTCTGGTGTGTTTAATCTCCTCAGAGAAAAAAATAGCTGAAAGAACAGGGGAAAAAAAGCAACATCAGAGAGGAGGCAAGTTTTTAGAACTTTCTAGAAGAGTTAAAAAAAGAAAGAATTATGATGGCAAAATGAAATATGCCTCAGGTGGACAAGTCATTATGTGTCCTGTATTCATATGGGGATTTAGTGAGATTTCACCTGTGTGAGTTTTAAAGCACCCCAGTATGTCTGTATATATGTGTGTGTGTGTGTGTGTCTGATGAGTGTAAGGGTTGGTGAGTGAGGAATTGAGTCATGTGTAAATGCAATTATCTCATCAAGCCACCATTGCAGATGCTGACATTTGATGAGCCAAAAGAAGACAGTTTGAGGTCAGAAGCCCTCACCACCTTCTGTGTCCATCCTGTGAACAGCCAAGTGCATGTCCTCAGCCTGTTGGCTGTGAGGCTAAGCAAGGGTGATTTGCCAGTCTCTACATGAGGATGTTTTTAATTATTCTAATATAATGGTATTACATTTAAACATTTATTGTAACGTTTCTAAATTCTATGCACATTTTTGGTACAAAATTATGACAGAAGCCCTTTGGAAACTGAGCTTTGAGTTTAAATAACACTGACATATCAAAGCAATAAAAAGATCAATCACTTAAAAGAAAAAAAAAACTAAAGCTAGCTTGTGGCTAAACCACTCAAACATGACATGTCTGTGGACATTTTGTTGACATTTTTTTTTCTTCCTTGTCTCTGTTTGCTATTTGGCTTTAAGCTAAGGGTTAGTGATCTCTATTCAGTGTGAACTTAGAACCTCCCCCATCCCCACACCTTCAGACAACCCTATATTTACAGTAAAGACTCAAGTAAAGACCCCTCCCCCACCAGCCACATATCCTGCTGCATGCTGCTAGGCACATCGGATGGTTAATGCATCCCTGGTTTGAGGGAGGCCGGAAAACAGGCTTAAATAAACTTAGCCTGGGTGGAATTTATTGGTCCTTAGACCCACGCCAATTTTTAGGTCCTTGTCCACTGAGAATCCAGACATCCACCTTCACTGAAAGAAAAGCCCAGATGTCTCTAGTTCACACCTACCTCCAAACAAACATCTGCTGAACTTGTCTCTGTGCATTAGATCATATTCAATAACACAATATTCATTATAAAACTGGGTTGCAGTTTTATGGAACTCAGGCTGAATAGTTGTACACCGATTTTCAGTTAGCATAGGTTGTTAAGACAGTGGGTGCGTAGTTTTTATTTTTAATGTAGATGTTCACCTTCATTTTTAGTATGTTGGCCAAGATACATGTAATAAACATTGTTCTTACCAAGGCTTTTATGGTGTGTGTGTGTTTGGACTCCCTCTGCATGATACATGTCTACATGTGCCTAGCTGTGTTGCAGGGCCGGTTCTATAACAGCTTGCAGTGAGGTCAGTGTTACATAACACCAGCACTGACTGCAGCCTGTTCTCACTGCTAACCCTAGAGCACAGAACATGTGGCCAGCATTAGCTTAGCATTCAGTTTTGGTATCCGGGTGCTGGTTAAGCATTGAATTCTTTGCAACTGTGGCTTTGAATGTGGAGATAAGACAGAAAACTGTAGAGTGATCACTGATCTTCCTATCAGCATATGAGGAAACATAATGATAATATTTAATGATATAAGGTGATTCTTTTCTGTTTGTGGGTTTTTTAAAACTACTGAAAAACAGAAAAAGGCGAAGCCTTACTAGAGATATCCTAAAAAAGTTAGGGTTAGGGTCTCTCTCTCTCTCTCTCTCTCTCTCTATATATATATATATATATATATATAGGAACCACAAAATTCAATTTTGTTCACATAGCTGAAGGACCTCTGCACTGTATACATTTGGGGAATTGCTTTAAATATGTGGAAGAACATTTGTAACATGAGTTGTTTTGCATTCCATTTCCACTGGTTGTGTTGAAGATAAAAGAATATTCAGAGAACTCAGTCAGAACCCAATTAGAACTCAGTGATGGAAATGTCTTCTAAGGACAGATGTGGGAATTCGAGTCAAACTTGAGTCACACTTCTAACGTATTTTGAAACTTAACTGATTCACAACTTGTGTCTTAAGGTGCATGAATTTTTTACTTAATCTCATGTGAGCATTATGACTATCTGACAGTCATGTGCAGTTTTTTTGTTTGTTTGTTTGTTTTTCTCAGCTTGCGACTCTCATGTTGACAAAAGCTTCAGTTAACCAGTACAATTCAGAGTGGGCATATAAAAGCTTCAGTTAACCAGTACAATTCAGAGTGAGCGTATAAAAGCCTTAGTTAACCAGCCCATTGAGCCTCGGTTAACCAGCCCATTGAGCCCAGATCTTTTTGAGCATGTGACAAAGACATCTGACATTATTTGATAATCTTCTGCCAAATCTGACTTGACAGCTCTGACTTTTGAATTAATATTTAATGCATTGCATTACTGGGTGGCTTGCAGCACTGATAGGACACTGATTTCTAAAGGATATTTTTCCTCTTGACTCAATAATGTGACTTCTTTCAATTTTAACAAACAAATCTTATATAGCGCAGCTTTAAGTTAATTATTGTTAGTCTGGAAAAGTGCCATCCTAGGAACAGCAAAAATATTGTGCTACACCTTCAATTTCTCAGGTCGCAATAATAAAATAGGATGGAAGGGTCCACCTGCTGGAAGGGTCAGGCTGGATTTTATATATATAGACAGGTCTTTATATATAACCTTGCCCATCTGTTATCAGTAAGAGTGGGTAGATATTCAGGACCAGTGGATTCTCCAGTCACACAAGAACTTTGAGGCAGAAACAACAGTACAACAACAATAGGTTAAGACAAGTCCTCAAGAGCAAGTTCAACATCAAAGCCCTGCCAGTCATCAGATACCCACCAGACACAATATGCTTGGCAAGAGGAGAACTGGAAGCTGTCAACATCAAGACCAGAAAACATTTCGCAATGCATGGAGCCCTCAACCTCAACATTCACCAAGTCTGAGCCAGCTGGAAGGAGAAGATAAAGGTCCTACAATAAGATCCATAGTTGAGGATCACACACATAAAAAAAATCCACTACACTTGAATAAGATAAACCAATCAGAGCCCGGAGGAGTGTCTGATGGAATGTCAGGTGTTTGCTAGTGCACATGCTTTCTTGGTCAAACACAATCAATGATGAGACTGAGAAAAGCAATGATGGAAACCATAGGTGATCAAACCATATCTTAGATGAACAACTTCCTTCTTGGCCAGAACATGTCGGTCTTGCAACCATAACTCGTGTGTTTTTATTTCTTTTATGTGGTATATTTGCTCAACCTCAATGGTGCACAGCTAACTACCTAAAATATATTTAACATGCAGCCATCTTTGTTTGCTATCAACTGTGTGTGCTAAGCTGGCTGTTTCCAAACTTAATGCAACGGTTAACATTGTTTTATTTGGATGTTGCTGAAAATATCTTTGTCAAGTGTTCAGTCAGTCTTGTCAGTTTGGTGTTTGTTCTGATATTTATGTGTGCCTGTGCACACGTGCTTATTTAGCACTGCCCACCCCTGTTTCTTTGTTTTACACATCTAAGTACTGAAATACATGTGCTGTGTGTGTGTTTTTTGTGTCTAAAAGATTTATTTCTGCTTGTTTGTTGGCCAGTAATGTTGATATTTACATGTTGACAACATCTGACAAGTTGACACGACACGACACACACACACACACGCACAGGATGAAAGAGGAGTCAAAGGTGGCCTGACAATTAGGAACACGAAAAGTTGGAAACATACCAGCGACTCAAAGACGAAACAGTGAAAATGTGGATGGTTAATGCCACGATGATCCCAGTGGTGGTAGGGGCAACAGGGTTTTGACCACTAAGCTGGAGGAGTTTTGACCACTAAGCTACATATCCTAGGAATAACAATACCAATCTTAGTACAGAAGAGCGTAATCCTAGGAACAGCAAAATACCGCTATCTGAAGGAAGTAACTACAGTGTAAAAGATGCAGAGGTAGTCAAACAGCAAGCCTTTTACAGCGGATGAAGGACCTTCCTGTTTCTTGTGTACTTCACTGAACTGCACATGTATTGTGTGTGTGTGTAGCTTATGTCGTCAGTTATGCTACAGTTTTATTACTTCTGCATTTATATTTTAATAATGATGATCATGACATACTTTATCTATATTCTTTGGACCCAGCATAACTGCAATAGTGATAACACAAGTGCCCAGGCATTTCAGTCATATATATGCATATACACATACAATCACTTATAGAACACCAAAACTGAAAAAAAAAAAACGTACAATAACATCGCACAGCATATCAACACAACTCATGACAGCTATGATATTTCACAGAGCCACAATATTACACTGAATACCTCTCAGTCCAGAAGAGCAGGAAGAGCATAAATACTGACTGGCTCTGTGGTGACTGTGAATGCCCCTACACAAATTTGGTCAAACATGCTGTTCAAAGGGAACTATCTACAGAAACACAAAAGCCACTGTGGCTGCAGCCTGTTCAGCGATTCGTGCAGACCTGGCTTTCAGTTGGGCTTGTCCTAGCGATAAGATGCACTTCAAGACTGTGCATGCACACACACGTCAATAAAGCACTTTTAAGCGCATATTTTAACCCCAAGACGAATGCATTCGCATGGGCTGTCCACTTGTACCGGATGGAAAAAGTGAGTTTGGCATGCTCACGCACCAGTTGCTAGGGTGCATTAACTTCTTGCAATGCAGCGAACGGTGTCCAGAATTAATGTAATTGTACGGCTGTGGTTTAAACATAGAGGCAGTGACCTCTGTGCTTTAATGTATGGTCTTTTAAATGGAAGTCCAGAACAGAACAGCAAGAAAACAAAACCCTGTGATAAAGCTTGCAGTTATCACTCCATTGAATTGAACATGGCCTTTATATTACAAATGTTTATGTCCTTTGGCACACCCTGGGAGTGCCAGAGATCTGGACATACACACTACCATTATATTAGAAAACCTAAAGCTGATTCTGAAGCTGGACTGATTCAGCATCTAAGGGGTCTTGGTTAATCCCAGTTTAATGATCTGGCAAGTTTAATTTATAATCAGTTAGTTTAATTAAAACTTGCTTTAAACACATTTTTTGATAGTGATATCGGTTAATGGTAGCAATAAAGCTTTTATATATCCTCTGGCTATTGCTGCATTGCAAAAGCCTCTCAACAACACATATGAAATCTTTATTATCAGGGTATGGGGAGTGTTTCTGTAGGCAGTCCCCAAGGAACTTTGGTGCAGGAAACCAGGAAAGCAGCAAGTTCTCCAGCTACTAGCTGCCACTTCAGACAAATTGATTGCTGCACAGAGAAATCCTTGACCTTGCCTTGAAAACAAGGAAAAAAAAAAAAAAAACCTGGAATAGTCATCAGAGGCATGCCATGATGATGGACATTAACTGTTTCAAAACTTTTAAAAAACCTTTTAAAGTTTTTTTTTAAACCTTTAAAAAAAGTTCAATAAAGTTGTTCACATTTCTTTCAGGTTATTCAGATGGATTGAAAAACTGCCAGATCTGCGCATATATGTTGTTTTAATGTGATGTTTAAGTTTCCCAGTGAGTACATCTGCCACATACGCATACAGTTTCTCTCCAGTGGTTTTTCAGCTCTTCTGGGGCAAGTCCAGCCAGAAGCTTATCCAGATAAGGGCTTCCTTTCACCTTCACCTACTTCACCTATTTTCCCCTCTCGTTCTGGGCTCCGTTCTTGACCATCATAATAAGCTGCTTAATTGTGTGAGGACTTTCCTGTTTAGGCCACAGTTTTAGGGGGTTGTTGGCCTTATTTTGTGATGTCATAGTCGATATGGATACATGTGTTTAGATTATCCACGCAGTTTATCCATGACTACATATGTCCTAATGAGGAAAACTGATTAGACCTGATGTGGGATTAGTCTGCCATGTTATTTTATGCATTTTGCACATAAAATTCTCTGTCAGGAAAAACTCCTTCAGGAAAACTGAGGAATGAGAGGAGACTGTGGGACAGAAAAAGGAAATCTCTCCAGTGGTTTTTCTACTATTATATGTAGTGCTGCCTAATTAGGTAACATAACAGTGACATAAATATATGATGTAGGTCCCCAGAGAACCTAATACTTATGTGTTGAAGTTCTCAAGCATCTCATTAATAAAGATCTGATTATCATTGTCTTTATTGGCTGCCAGTAATGCCTCTTAGGATCTGTCATCAGTGACATCAGGGTTCAGGTGTCTATTCAATTTCTAGTGATTTCCAGGAAAACATCTCTCATAATAGCAACTGAGGAAGTGATTAATAACAGAGGGGTTTGGAAGAGGAGGGTGAGTAATCATTCCAAATGTTGTAATATGGTAATATTTACATTTTTGTGAGAGATGACAGCCTGTGGCTTTGGATTTGTGTCATGTGGCAGAGAGAAAAAGAAAAAGGGGAGTCAGAATACATGTGCGTGTGTATATTTTGCCTCAAACCATATGGCTCTCAGACATTCTGAGTCCCCCGCAGTACTGACTAAACACAGGAATACGAATCCGCCCAGCTTGTTGACCTGATCTGTCATCATTCTTACCACGGCTGTTAGTTCTGGCCATACAGCATTAAGACCAGATTTAGTACACCAGACTAAATAAATAAAGATGCTATTGTAATCATATTTGCTATGTTTATGCAAGTTTTGTGCATGATGCTTAATACATTCCGTATCCCACAATGCTGTGCACTAGGTGTGATCAGTAGTTGTTGTTTGTTTTGTTTTGTTGCAAGTATAGATATAGAAAGTATAGAATAGGAAGGTTATTGTTAGTACATTACATTCAGTCCTATTCTACCTAGTTCCAGCTGTTGAATGGCAGTGCTACATCAGTGAACATGTGAACCAGGGTCATTTCTGACCAGAAATATCTGACAAGAAGCTTCCTTTTCCTCCTCTTTGACAGTCTTTTTGTCCTTTGGATGAGGAAACACTTCTGATACGTGCCAGTGTTATCTTAAGGCTGGAACCTTGATCCTCCTTAGGAACGGCTACAGCAAGATTACATCAACAGGTGGAGGTTGCTGACCCGCTGACCTCCGCTCGTGACTCACTCCTTTCCCTCGCTGCGGGCACACCCGTCGTCCTGGAATGACGATGCTTTGTGCCAGTGGATTGTGTGTAGCCGTTTTTGTGAAGTGTGCTCCTGATGGGAAATTCCCTCGGGTTCAGAGTCCTAGGAATCAGCAGTAGTGAATTCTTGTGTCGTGGAAGGTGAAGCTCATGTATTTGCCAATGCTTAGACAACTTTGGCTTTGCCTGAGCTGGTCCAGTTAGATGAAGCTTCACTGGCTTTGGATTCTTTTCCCCTCGCACCTCTGTTATGAAAGAATGTGACATAGATGTAGGGAGAAAATTCCCTCAAGGTAAAATCCAGCTCCAGGTATTGTCACTTCAAAACAAAAACATTCCTGTATTTGTATTTAAGCTGCAATAATAATGAATAAAAATGATCTACAAACAAAGAGTTGTGATGATCAACTCTGCAGCGTTTAGTTCTGCGACAGCGTGATTTATATGGTCCAGAATAAAAAAAAAAAAAAAGGCTTTTCGGTTGTTCATGTCAAGAGTTTTGTTTGCACTGTGAAGTTTTGTGGTGTGATTGGAGAGGCATGCTCCACTGTAGGCATGCTCCTCTTGCTCCCCTAGCAGGCATCGTTGTACCCTGCTGCCTGTCTTCCCGCCTCGTGTGTTCTATCCAGCCTGCTTGACTTTATAAGGCACTTCCTTCTGCGTGCCTGTGTGTTTGGGCAGTGACATCACATCACCCACGGTGTGCGTGTGGGTACGTGTGTGGGAGTGTGTGTGTGTGTGTGTATGTGTGTGAGGCTGGAGGCCAGGGAGGGAGGGATCTAGCAGGGGAGGAAAGTTCATGACCGGGTTTCTATCAACATGGGGCGATCTGTGGTAGCAGCAATGCTCGATTTTTTTTTTCTACACCCGATTATAAAGTTACTGAGAGCAATGCAAACTAAAAGTGACTTTACTGACTTTAAATAGAAAGAAACAGACAAGATCAGTTTGAATTCTACAAGCGGAAACCATCAAATGTTGATCAGCATGTTAAAATAGTATTGCACTGTTTTTTTTTAATTATAAGATTTCATGCAAACACATGCACAAAATAAAATGTACCTACAAATACATGCATGAGGGCATGTTCACATGCAAACTGACTCATGCATACAGTCAAACAATGGCACGTGCACAAAACCATACAGTCCCTTATTCCTTTTACATAAGCATTTACATACAGAGTCCCTTCAAAAAAGTTCCTACTCATATGTTCACCTCAACCACCCCAGTTCCACAAATACAACAGCCAGGGCCTCGACAGACACTCCATTCTCCTGCTGACCACAACTGGCCTGACGGAATGTGAAAAATGTGCCTGAAAATTATAAAAGGGGATTAGAGAGAGGCCTGCCCCATCCATGACCAAGTATCTAACGATAAGCCTGTTAGGTCTGAGGGGCCAAGGCCAGACATGGGGATTTGCAACACTGCAACACAAGTACATTTTGTTCTCCCTGTCTTCACGTTCTTGGTCTCTGTTTGCTTTAGCACCTGGTGGCTTTTATGTGGCCCATTGTGACTGTATCCTTGTTTGAAAGTCATCTTATGGACCTGATTTTTAAAAATGTTTTGCCTCTAATTTGTCAGCCATCTTGATGTGGTATGCAGCCAAGCTTTTCAATAAAATAATAAAATGATTTAATTTGATTTGATTTGATTTGATTTGATTTGTGAACAAAACAGAATAAACATTTTACAGATACTGAGTCATTTACTGTACCTTGTATTTTAATGTATCCCCTGGTAGCAAGATAATCAAAACAATCTCTTGTTTGAATGTTCTTGTAATGTCTTGAAAGCATGTCTTACTATGTTTTGAAAAGATCTGATTGAGTCCAAGGTTTGAGAGAGATGTTATATCAAAGTATGAAGAAGAAAAAAAAAAAAACGCCGCTTAGGTTACATCACCCACATATATATCTGACGAGAAGCTCGTGGACGATATGGGAAGCAGCCAGCAACAGACTGATGATATTGTGCCCCTACATGTTTGCTAAGTGCGTTCTCTTATCAGTCCTGAAGCCATCTCCATGTCTGCCTTCCCCACCCAGTTCCTGGGCTCTTTTCCTCAGGCTCTTCAGACAGGTCCTCTTTTTGTCTGGTTCCAGCTTAAGCTCTGGAACATCATTTATAGCTTCAAACGGCTCCTTTGTCTGTGTTGTCCCCCCACCAAAACATTTAGGATGCTGAGGGTTTTTTTATGCAGGGTGTTCAGACGGATACTTTCCTTCTGTGGAAGATGCCTGTTCTAACCAAAGTTCAGTGTGGTTAGTCACTCTGGCGCCACACATTGCTCTGAACACAGGGTTATTAAAGCCAAGCTAATGGAATTGACGAAAAGTTTTAATTAGAAAGGACGTCTGCTTAAATCATACCTTGCAGAAGCCATTTTTAACATTCAGATAAATAAGTAAGTTGGCTGTAGAGGCATATTTTAGGGAATAAAAATTTTAAAAGTCCAGCTTTCTAGCTTTTTGCATAATGTACAGATATAAAGCACTATACAGTAGCCTTTCAGCTTTTTAAAAAAGGGTCAAGATTTTACCAGACGGCATGGGGCAAAGAATTCCACTACTCAATCCTAGAAGAACTATAGATTTCCCATTCTGAAAACTGAAGCTCTGTGAGTAATGCTCACTGTGTTGGTGACCGCGGTGACTTAACCAGTGCGCGCTGTAAAGTGTGTACTGCGGCTTTAAGAACTCACTAGGGCGGAGCCAGAATGTCCTAGCACTGATAGCGTTTAAAAGAACATCGCACACAGAAGAAGCGTTGTTAACGAGGTCTTGTAAGTGCTGTAACAAAATAGTGAATGCATTCGCTTATCTATAATATGGTAAGCGAGTTAACTTAAGTTTACAGACTCACAAAACGGGATCTTTACGACAGTATGCACTTAACTATGTACGTAATTTTGGAATAGTAAGTACGGATACAGTCTTTAGACTACGGAGGTTAAGGTGAGTTTAAATCCATCTTTGACTTGGTGTTCACTTATGGTTTTCTCTTTCATTTTTTTGTGCGCGTTTTTGTTTGCTAGTGACAGAAACGCAAACAACGATTGTTTGACAGGGCATGTGGAAAGATCTGTTGAGCAAAAACACACTAGAATTTACTTTGTGTTCTAAGCATTAAGTTGTATATAGAGTAAATAAGCAATGAACAGTTGTGAACTGGTAAATTTCTTTTTGTCCTAACCCACGTTTTACTGATTATATTCGTTAGATTATAAAATCATATTTTACCCATGTACAACAGTAATTGCTAATGTTTGTCGCGGTGACAAACTCCACTTTAATAAATCAATTTCTATGTAACTTAAGACAACAGGATAACCTGGCTTAATTTTATGTGTTGTTTTTTGCTGAATTTAGTATTTGACAGACTAATGAAATTTGGAAATGCATGTCACTTCGGTGCCAGTATGACATCTCGTAATACTACTATTTAAACAGCAGCCAATCCATGCTTAAGAAACGTTATTTCATCAGGCAACATCCAGTCAAATTACAAGAATGCACTCCTCATATGAGTCATCTGGACGTTTGGCGGAAGCCTTTACGCACACGTAAGAGCTCGAGCCGGCGGACTGAAGAGGGGGTGTGCGCATAGACCTCTGCCTTGCCGCGCAAGCAGAGCTGGTATGGTTGCTCGGTAACCGCGGAAAAGGTGTACAGAGTGGGGTGTGAACTGGTGTCTTTAGTTTAACAGGACAGGAGTTTGCCAGATACATTAAAATTGCTAATTTAGTTTCCGTAGGTACTCTATAACATACGATATTCATTTAGTCAAATGTAATATATGAACTAAAGTCTCTAATTTAGGAGATTTCTATTGTATAGTTATACATATTTATGATACTACAATTAATATTGTAGAGAGATGGCTTACTTGTTTCGAAGTGTTTGAAACACTGCACACTACTGCATTATTAGCCCTGATAATTATATGTTTATCACCATATACATACAAGGAAGTGCAGGCTGACGTTTTGATATAGTTTAAAAATTCATTGATCAGATTCCAGTTAAACCAGTTGATTATTTTGGGTTTAGGTGCCCCATGAAGCTTTTAGGTTAGCTCTCTGTTTTCCAAACTCCTGTCAGTGTAACCGTTATCAGACCACGGCCTCTTTGTGTCATAGTAACAGTGGAACCTGTTAGCATTGGCTTCTGGCAACCATAAATACTGCAGAGAAATGTCTCTACTGACCAGTGCCTGCGCACTTTGCTTTGCACCTGTTGTGAAAGGAAGTGCTTCCCTCATGGCCTTCATTATCATGTATCGGGTTGCGCAGTGCTGAGTGACTGTATTTCAGGCCCCTAGAATGCAGGATGCAGGCTGAGATCTGATCGTGCTTTTATTTCTTCTCCTTTTTTTTTTCCAAATCAAAGAATTTGTAATACTTCCATTCTGTGTGGTACCAGTATCATTTTAGAGCAGCTGACACACGTTCTGTTGTCACCGTTGTCCTTCTATCTCAGCGTCTCAGGTTCAGCTGGAGTTCAGGCTGAGTGTGTTTTAATGGGCAGTATTGGAACAGCTCTGTGGTAACAGTGCCGCAAACGCAGGGCGTTCCGGGGCGAGCGCCTGTCCCACGTCCTTATGTATGAAAAACACCAGCCCCGTAGCATCATGGTCACGGGCAAACATTCAGCAAACATTAATGTGCTTCATTAATGTTTGCTGAATCCAGCGTGTCTGCAGTCCCATTCTAATGACGGTCTATGTAGAGCACATGGATCTGCATAATGTAGGCTTTTCAGGTTTTTCAGTTGATGTGCTTGCAAGTTCAAAACCTGTCTGGCATAGCGTGAAGGGTGTATTAACCATGGCTCCCCTATAGGTTGCCTTGGAGCATGTACTTCTTGTTTTTTTTTTTTTTGTTTTTTTTTACACAAACTGTTCTGCAAAACATTGTCCATGTGGCACAAAAGGCTTGTGCAACTTATTTGCATAAATGTCTCAAGAAACGGTTTAAAAGGCTTTAACCGTGCTTGCTGTTTTAACTAGACAAGGCTACACCCCAATTGACTAATTTGGTTTAATTCGTTTTTTTTTTTTTTTTTTGCCATTGTTTGATGAGCGCAGTTACATTCGAAACTGATTTGGTTATAGCTGCTGTATAACGCAGTCGTTGGGGTACGAGCAGATGTTTTGAAACTATGTCCTCTAAAACAAAAGACATCTTAGATTTTATTATCTATAATCTCTCTAGTAGTTATCCATAAAGATAGGACTATGCACAGACAAATCAGTGGAAAAACAGGTTTTCATTAAATATCCTAAAGCTGTAAGCTGCTGCGTTTGATGGAAAGAGTATTCAGTCTGTAGCCTTATCATGAGCAGGCCATCGCACTTCTGCAGAACTCCTTTCCATCATGCTGGAGGCTTAAAGAATGAAAAATTATTAAGTTTCATTAAGTTAAATTAAAGAAACGCAAACTATATAAAATTATTAAGTTTCACCCTTGATAATGAATCATCACTGTCATGTATAATAAATGAACAAGATTAATGTTTAGAATGGATGCTATGTGTGTTTGCAAAAACAATTTGTTCAAATGTGATATGTCCTCAGGACTTGCAAGGTATGTAGGTGTCTTGGGATCCCATCAAGACAAGCACTTGTCAAACCAACGATTGTGTATTTGAGGAGACTGTTACTCTGTGTTCTCTTCTGAAAAGACCTCAAATAGGGTCCACTGCACAAAGCAATGGTAGCGCCTAAATTAGTGTCGGGGAACGCTGGCTGCATCGCAAAGAGAGAATGAAAGAGGAATGGGGAGGGTGGCGGGTGCTGCTTTGGCTAGGGTTTGGTTTTGGGGTCCTCATAGATGGCCCTGGACTGATCAGTTTTAAATTGCACAGAGGGAATGCAACAGCTCTCACCTTAGATGAGTGAAAAACACTCTTTACTGCCCTATGCCACAAGCATAGTAGCATTCAGGAGGATTCTCACAGAGCAGTGGAAGAAGGATTATAACAACTAAAACAAAAGACACAAGCAGAAACATTGCTGGTACTTTCAAACTGTTATTTTTATGTCCAAATGCAAGTGTAATGATGGTAGGAACCTCATAGCTGTTTGGTTACAAGTGACTCATGTTCTTTCCCCTGTGGCTGTGTTTCAGGTACAGTGCAGCATTCGTCAAGTTCGTGAACAGATTGTTTTCTGGCTTGAATGTGATCCGATTGCAGCTGGAGCATGTCCACTGCAGGCTTGACTGCCCAGGAGATTTGTCTACCCACACAAAGCCTCTTCCTGCGGGGCAGCTATTGCCCTAGCATGGCTGGAACCAAGCCCTCTTGGAAATACGACCATGATCTTAAGTGAGTTCCTCAGCACTGATACCATGACCTGTTAACATGTTATGGAAGGGGGAGGAGTGGACATGGATTAGTTTTAAGAGACTGAATCTTCTCTGAAGATCTCTGACATAACAAGGGGTATATGCTTATCTGAAATGTTTCATTAACTGTTTCTGGATGCTGTAGCTCATACAAAAATGAAAGGTTCTTCTGTTTTTACCCTTTAGCCTGTACTTCAGCATTGATCCCTCTGTGAACTGTAACCTTCAGTCCCAGAAGCATGTACCATCATTCTTAGATGGAGACAGTAAGACAAACTTCTGTTTCTACTGTACAACAGACATGTTCATATAACTGATAGTAAAGAGGATCCAAAACATGTTGCTTTTGTTGTGCATCTTTTGGGAAATTTTCTTGGAATCATGAGAAAAAACTTGTTTGACATAAAAGTGGAGGGTTAAGGTGTCTGTTTTTTTCTTTCTCCTTTGCACAGAACAGAGATTCCATTCCCTTTCTCAAAACAATACTGGGACACAGCCACTGCCTCCTAAAAAATCTCGACCCACACAGCTTTCCTTATCCTCCACTGTTGACCCCTATAATCCCAGCCCCATTGACGATGACCAGGTGGTCCCTGGATTCCAGCGTCTGTGTGTATTTGACCGTGCCTCCCCACCTCAGACACCTAGTCGTGTAGCCAAGCCTCTTCCCCCAATCCCTGGTTCAGCGGAGCTATCTGCCGACCAAGCCACGGACGTTGAGGTGGAGTTCTTTACTGGGGATGACAGCCGCTGCCTGGTTCCTGAGCCTTGTCCGAAACCTTCTCCCTTCCGATATGGAATGCACAGTCGGCGAAGTTTTAGGGACTGTGGGCAGATCAACTATGCCTATTTTGAGGGTCCAGTGTCTCAGCAAAAGAAACAACAGCAATCCAAGAAAAAGCAGGACCAGGAGGCCCAGGAAAGTGTTTTCCCCCAGCAGCGGGAACAGGAGCTCCATGAACAGCAGCACCTGCAGAAAGCTTCATGCCTACGGCAGCAGGACCGTGCCCATCAGGACCGTGCCCATCAGGACCGTGCCCAGCGTAAGCTGCGTCGCTCCCATTCCGGCCCTGCAGGCTCTTTTAATAAACCCTCCGCCCTTCGCCTGTGCTGTCAGCAGCGGAACACCCATGGCCTGGACAAACCTGAAGTCCCTCCCCGAATCCCCATTCCACCACGGCCAGCTAAGACCCCAGACTGCCGCCGCTGGTCGGCAGAGGTGTCCTCTGGGCCTTATAGCGATGAGGACAGACCCCCGAAAGTACCCCCGAGAGAACCTCTGTCCAGCAGTGCGCCCCGGACACCTAGCCCCAAGACCCTCCCCATTTACCTCAACGGGATCATGCCACCGACACAGAGCTTTGCCCCCAACCCTAAATACGTGAGCCGAGGTCTGCAGCGTCAGAACAGCGAGGGCTCGCCATGCATTTTACCCGTCATGGAGAATGGCAGGAAAGCCAGCACCACACACTATTTCTTATTGCCACAGCGACCCGCGTACCTAGACAAGCACGAGAAGTATTTTCAGGATGGCACAACAAGTCAAAGTACTGAAGCCACAGGCTCCAGCCTAGACTGGGCTGGACAAAGCAAGAAGAAAATGCACTCAGACTTTGTGTGAGGTGATATTTGTATGACATGGACAAACTTTCGCTTTTATTTTTTGAGAGAATCGTTTTCCTGGCAGTTGATATTTGAGCATCTAGAGGACTCTCCTACTGCTGTCAAGTAATTTTTATAGTTAGTTTTATCCTAGTTGAAAACATAGGGTAAGTTACAAACCAGTAGCTGTTACTGACATTTTTTTCAGCTCCTGAAAGTGCTTCTTCAAAGGCACTACGGACAACGGCAGACGGCTCTGAATAATGTTTCATATGCTTTGTTAGCTCAGTGCTCATTGTTATCTGAAATGTAAGTGTTTTAAATGATACCATTGTGGTGCAGTTATTAGGTATGAGCTGGTCTGGTACCTCACATTGTTCAGTTTCTTTCGTTTTTTTTTTTTTTTCTTTGCAAACTGTTCATAGTAGTCAGGCTTTGTATTGCTTTGAAGATTGCTGCTTCTGTGGCTGAGAGAGAGCTGCAGAGCTGCATGTGTGAAACCCAAAAGGGACGGTGAGTCAGTATCTGCACCTGTTTGTATTGCACACTATATATGAAGTTTTAAAAAAGGCCAAACTGCATTTTGGCCGCATTGCAAGTGAAGGATATTCCATCGAAATCTGTCTATTCCATTGTGAATAAATAGGCACAAAGTTGGAAATGTATGCTGTTTATCCTCTTGGATTAATAACGTTTTTAGGGATTGTCTGGAGCCTATGTGTAGGTGTGTGTCCATGTGTGTATGAGTTGCCCATCTGTGTTGTATATCTAATTTAGATTGTGGAAAAACTGCAGTCGGAAGTTCTGCTGACAATGTGCATGTTGCATAGGAAAGATCTAAATGTAGCAGGTGTGTTCAATACTATACATGGACAATATTTGTGATGCTGCAAAGCTTTGCATGCAGGAAGTTGGGAAATGTACAACCGAATACATTTAAACAGCATAATACAGGCTGGAATTTACTAATCATCTACGTTCTAAACTTATGAGACTTAGCTTTTGTTGAACCAGATGTTTTTCTAAAATGCTCAAAAATTTGAGTAAACATTCAAACAATGACAACTCAAACCTGGCTTGCATAAACAGGGACTCCTACCTTGTGTTCCTGTTTCCAAATGTGTTTGGCTACATCCAACGTGACATTTGAGATTTCATGAGCAGAATATTGCTGAATTTTACTGAACTTAATAGCAGAGTTAATAATAATCACACATCTAGATGCTTCAATACCATGTACAATGTCGTAGCTTGCAGCCTTCACAACAGCCTTGTTATTGCTCTTATTTTCATATTTGGAAGGGGAATGAAGAGTCCCCCTCCTAGCTGCTTTTTGAAGTGTAGCCTGCAGAATTATTTATTGCGCAAAAGGCAACCGTTTTCAACCCCGTGAAAAAAACGCTGGTCTTGCTCTCTAGCTGTTGTCTTTGAATACCATTAACCAAGCTGTGAGTCAGAGTTGTGAATAGAACTGTCCCCAGAACTACCTCCCATGACAGGAATTAAAAATCCTGCTCTTTATTAATATCCAAATATCCCTGAATGATAACGATTTATGCACGGACTTGGCAGACAAAGCATTTGCCGTCTAATGCCAATTTCCCCCACTAATGAACTTCAAGCCAAGAAAACCATTAACTCTAATCGTTTTTGATTACATTGTTTTTCTTTCTGTTTGGCCAGATACAAACCTTCACTTCAGTTAAGAATGTTTTGAAACCAGTGTTCTCCAACCGGGGGGGGGGGGGGGGGGGGGGGGGGGGGGGG
>JAOYMR010000018.1:6490391-6502096 GCA_025802075.1 Tenebrosternarchus preto | reverse complement strand
CCCCCCCCCCCCCCCTTAAAAAGCTTATTTAAACTTGAATATGTAGTTTGTCCATGTCTAGTACATTTGGGTGACCTGACACAAACAGACTTTCCTGTTCCTGTACATGCAGACTTGCCAGACGTGATTGCTGTGGGTGTGGGCCCTTGGAGACTTTGGCTGCTGGCAGCGGGTAAATGAGATGTTTTATTGTTATAGATTGTTCCAACACCATGATTACTCAGTAAATGTAGCAAGTGCATCAAGGCAACCCTGATAATAAAAAAAGAAGAAATAAATAAAAGCATGAACTTGCTGAGCTCAAAGGTCAGTATGTCATCAAAGGAGTGAGTTCACAATGGGAAAGGGATACAAATGCAACTGATGCCACTTTGTTTTTGTTTTGTATGGTTCTTTTTTTTCTTTTTTTTTTCCTTTTACAACTTCATTTATCAGAAAAATGTTTACATTGTACATTGTATTATTTAATCTTTGACCTGTTTCCTGTGTCTTATCTGGAAAAAAAATGAAGGCAAGTTCTAGAAGAAATAATAGACATTCTCTGCTGTGGTATAGAAAAAGCTAAATGCACTGAGAGAACAGTATATTGTGATGTGTAAAAGTATTTAACATAGTCCTCCTAACTACACATAATAGTGCTATGTGTAGTATAGTCTCTAAAGGAAAGAAATAAACAGACTTATTTATGAATTGAGTTTGGTCTTAATCTGATGTCCTGTTCTATTTCATTGTGTAAAAGATGGCCTATCTCCCCGGAACACAAAGATACTGCTGTTTTGCCTGTTTTATCCCGCCCACGCCCTCATGCTCTGCTTCATTACTATTGGCTGTTGGCCTCACTCCAGACAGGAGGAAAGTGATTTATGGTGTGGCTTTTCCTTCTTCTGATCTCAAGTCAGTTTTTGAGTTTCTCACATAATGGCTAGGGCTTGATTTCAGATAGGGTTGTTCGACTTGGATCAGTTTTACAGCACAACCTGTGCCAAAAGCATGAATCACACACACTTTGACAGGTACATTAACTCCTCTGTTTCCTGTTTGTCATTATGACATTTTGCCCTCCTGATTAGCTGGAGGGTGAAAGGGACAATCTGGTCTGATCTGGTTTTCTTTGGGTGTTTTTTTAAGCATGACCTTAGTGTGGACTAATCAAGCCAATGAGACCAAGATCTGTATAAGTGTATTGCCCAGTTCATGTGAGCTCTCAGTAAGATGTTCATGATTTTAGGAGGTTCATGGATTTTTTTTTTTTATTGTTAATTGTTTTATATGATGTCATAAGGTCATTAACTTTTAGAGAATGACTTCCTGTACTGGAATTTTTCATTGATGGAAATGGCAGCAGACCTGTGATTCCAAAGCAATAATTACTTAAATGGAAACTGAGAACACTGGCTGTTACCATGACAAGAGCATTAATAACAACAACAACAATAATAATGGTAATGTTAAGTAGCAGACTCCTTAATCTTTCTCATTAGTGTACTAACTCTAAGTATTTTAAACTGGTATCTGTTTGATTTTAAATCTGTTTCCTGGCATCTTACAGTATTTGATATCACACAGGAGTGATTACTTCTTCCTGTAGACTGATAAAGAGCTGACATTAAAGGAATGGTTCAGTAATAAATCTGACATAATTACCACTTACCCAAAATGTCATTTGCCAAAATACTTGGTACCTAACAGGCCTGGAACTTTGAGAGTGCAGCACAGTATTCTTTGCTGTTCCTAGGATTGTACTCTTCTTGACTGAGATTGATTAACTTAATTACAAGCCCCAAGTCCTCCTACCAGCAGTGGGACAATCTTGGTGTGAACCTTCCTGTGTGTGCGTGTGTGTGTTTTAATGGACTAATTTAAACTATAAAGTATATGATGCTCAAAGTACTTCACATGTGATTAACTGCTTCCTTTAAATAGTACATAGCATCTCCCTGGAAAGTGTGACGGTGACCTCATGCACAAACCCACCAGAGATTTATTGTTGATTGAATAATTAAAAAAATAATTATGCGTTTCATCTTAAAAACAACCGCATAATTGACAGCAGTGTTGCATAGTAAAATTCCTCTACAAAGGCAGCAATAAAAAAAAATTCACAGGAAACTATATTCATAAACAAACTGACCATGGCAAGGAGGGGGCGGAAGGTGTAGTGAAAGTGGAAGTAGCTTTATTCTCCATCTCGAACCAAATGCAGTAAGCGAATGCCGAACTTAAAGTGATAACTTTAATAAACAAACAGAGATCACAAAGTGGAGTTGGCTCAATCTTTTGAAGCTCCTGGAAGCCAGGGGCGTCTCTGGCCAGGCATCGGCAAATGTGCAGCGATGATTGACGGGAGCTGTGGGCTTATATAGACTGGAAAATAAAGGTGAACTAACAAAGACCAGGTAAATTCAATAAATGGGGGAGTGGGACTGTGAGGAGTGTGTGTGTGTGAGGAGTGGGTGTGTTCCTGGCACTAGGTGCACGACGTGCCGTGCCACTGACAAATAAGAATCTTTACACCATGATGTTCACTATAAGAATCTTTACACCATGATGTTCACTATCTTTCTGTTTCATTTGAGGTTGTGAAATCTAGTGTGGTCTGTGGTATGGTTGAAAAGGTGACAAATAAGTCCCAACCAGCTTCCAGGCTTTCCTACTGCTTCAGTTCAGTAATCCCTGTGAGCTACACAGCCACTGTCATACTAATTCGTACTGCATCTTGCCTTAGGTGCATTTAATTAATGCTACCTGGCAGGATATAAGTCATTCATGATTATCATTTAAACTAATTTCCAAACACATTATGAATGGTTGCAGATACTTGATAGAAAATTGAATCGAATTTTTAAGCAAAGGACAGACCTAAATGCTTCTCAGGGAAGAGATAAATGTATGTCAGACAGCTGTAAGCAAAAATTTGTTTGGCCCAGTGATAATCAATTCAAATAAGTACATTATAGTCAACAAGTGTAGAAAAATAAACAACACAGACTTTAAGATTCTTTAAGATTTTTAAGATTCTACACTTTACATATTGTGGGTGTATTAGAAATGTGGTGCCCTCTAGTGACAAAGGAGTGTACACTACAAAGGAGTGTTTCCACTACAGCTCCTCTGCACAACAAAAATCACTGTTATGGAAATGAGAAAGGCACCTCCTAAACTTCCAAACAGGGTGCCGTAAAATCCAGGTCCTCTGTGGTACAAGTTCACATTGTACCCCGGAGTATACATCAAGACAGGTGCTGTCGTCCCACCACTGCACGCGTTCACTGAAGTTTGTTGACGGTGGAGTGGATGGATGCCAACGCCTCAGGGCGCCCCCAAGTCTGTGTTACCTTCTGGTTCTGTCCTTTTAGTTAGGCTGTAATAGTCAATTGCCGGAGTTTGCTGCCACGCTTCAGAAATTTCTAAACGCTACGTTCCATACTTAGTCCCATACAGAGGTAACTGTCTCTCTTTACTTTTACCGAGCTAATGGCTGCCCTCCCATCTGGTTTGATAATGAGAAAGGACTAACGAGGCTTTCCTGTTACGTGCCCAGGACCAAACACTTCCTTCTTATCCAGACACAAATGGAGGATCAATCAACTGTCCTTGCCCCTCTCAACACCCCTGATTCCCTCCTGCTTTATATAATTATCTTGTTGTTGTGGTGACCGGTATTGGCCAGAAGAGGATGGGATCACCCCCCCCCCACAAGTCTTGGTTCATCCTAAGGTTTTTTCCTTGCCACAAGTCACCCTTGACTTGCTCACTGGGGCTTGGACTTGGACACTTGTAAAGCTCCTGATTTTATTTGATTTTACTCATAAAATATCCCCTCTATGGTCTGGAAAAAATCTCATGTACCTCTTAGGATGGGCTTTGATTTGCCTCCAAACTCCAATACTGACTTTTTTCAGAACACTCTCAATAGCAATGTTAAATAATTTATTTGTTAACTGGACCATCCTTGAACACAACGTGTAAAAACCTGCATGTCTACTACAAAAAAGATGAATTCATTGCTTGACTCATGGACCACTGTCACGCTCCCAGCCAGATCTGACGCTCCAGGGAGCTTTAAATGCTCCCAACGTTCTGATTTGCAGGAGTACTGATTGGTGTCACCTGCTCCTCATTTAGCTAGCTACTTATAGTGACGCTTCCCGTTTACTCTTTGTGAAGCATTGCTATGATTCCTACATGCGTACTGAGCATTATCCTGATTGTTGACTGGCTTCCAATCTGGTTTTGTACCTCAACTTTTGCCTCTGTTTAGCCCTCGTTTGTCTGGTTTGCCCAGGAGGATTGATAACCTGCTTCTGACTTCCTGGACCGTGACGACGACTACAAACCTGCCTGCCCCTCTGGATTGTATTGCTAGTGTCGCTGTGGTTACCAACTCCTGCCTGTTTGCTGATTATTCTGTTTGGAACATCTCGATTTAAAAAAATTCACCTTTTATATTTGCCTACGTCTTGTCTCTATTCACCCAAGCCTAACAGAATACTTCATCACAATGCAGACGGCAGATGTAGACGGCATGGCCAATGCTGTCTTCAAACAGGGAGGATTGTTGGGACAGCACCAACAGATGTTTGGCAACAACTCCCAATCCATGGCAGTGCTGTCTCAGCAACAGAGCTCTCAACAGGCTCAGCTGCAGCAGGTGGTGGAAAGCTTACAGAAATTGTCCGTCGCTGTGCTGGCACTCCGTACTCCCACAGTGGCTGCTAGTCCCATTCCCAGTGTTCCGGAACTAGCCGCTAGAACGTTGCTGGTGAGCAAGCTGGATAAGTTCAAAGGGAGACCTGAGGAGTGTAAGGAATTTCAATTGCAAAGCTTGTTGTACTTCCAGTCCTACAATGGTGCTTGCAAAGATTTCCTTTGTAGTTTATGGGCAAAGCATTGGATTGGATTGGGCAACCGTTAAGCGGACAGTGGCCAAGACATGGGTCTATGACCATTTCGAGGAGGAGTTTCATTCCATTTTCAAACATTCCCATGAAGGCAGGTCAAGAGATGCTTGCTAAGCTGCGCCAAGAGGGCAGGTCTGTGGCTGTCTATGCCTTGGAGTTCCAGACTCTCTCGGCTACCAGCAGGTGGAATGAACTAGTCCTACTCGTGGCTTACTGTAATGGGCTCACCTTCGAGACCAGGCAGGAGCTGGCACCCAAGCAGGAGCTGGCACCCATAGGCTTGAATGTCAATTCAACTGGATCACCTTCTATCCTCTTGCCGCAAGGAGGTGACAAGGTACCGACACAAGGGAAGTAAAGTCATGCTCAAGAAGTCTGTCAGAGAAACTGTACCTCGTCCGAGAGACCTGAGGACATGCAATGTGATTCCCCACTTTTGGACTCATCCAAAAAGGACGAGCATCCGTGCAGGCTTCAAAAGAACCAGTGTCTTTACTGCGGGAGAACAGGACGATTGTGCATGATTGTCCACATCGAGAGGAACCCTGGTCACAATGGGAGAGTCAACGAAGCCCTGACAAGTCAGCTGTGAGTACTGATACATTTCCTGTGATAAGCCGGGTGTTTAGAATTAGGGTAATATTGTATTGTCCAGATCCCATATGCGTGCCTGTCTTAGTACCTGGTTATGCCGTACGACCTCCGTAACGCTCCGACCATCTTCCAGTCCTTCCTAAACAACATTCTTGGAGACATCCGTGGGGAATTTGGAATAGTCTACATAGACAATTGGTTAATATACTCCCCTGATAGCAACTCTCACGTCATGTTTGGAGGGTTTTGGGACATTTATTAGGCTGCTTTGCTTTTACTCTTCTCATCAGTTGACCTGATTTTCAATTCAGAGGCATGCCTCTGAAGAATGCTCTGAAAATCAAAGTGGCATGGACTTGATAAAGATTACCATCCAAGCAAGCAACCTAGGAATAAAGTACTGTTTTGCCCATGCTCAGTACCAGCAAGGACACTCAGAAATCATGTGCCACTGATGGAGCTCCTGGGGTAGATCCTTGGGTCCTGCTCAATGCAATCTCTAATGAGATTTCACTCTTTTTGTCACAACTGGTAATTTATATGTGGACCTTGTGTACAGTTTGATTCTACAGTCCCCTACTGCCAACTGGTTTACTTCTGACCACAGAAAACACTTTCAGACAAATTGTGACTTTTACTTCCAGTTAGTCCTCTCAAACTATTTGCCCAGTGATGAACAGCTGACATTGAAAAGTCAAAGTCAATCTGGGACTGAAATAAACATGTTCTTTGAGGGTTTTCCAGATTTTTTCAAACCTCTTCAAAGAATTTCATGGTCATGGCCATAACATAGACACTTGACGCATTATTTCTTGTAATTATTGTCATTTTCTTTTTTTATAGTAATACACTATATTGACTACACTAAGTGAACGTGACCAGATATTGAGACAGAAAACACAGACAAAGCTCTAGCCAGAGAATGATAAAACCATATTGCAAGTTAGTCAAACAAGGCCTTGATAGAGAAATTTATTTGTTGACGGTAAATCCCCACATTCCTCCTATTTCAACTTTTAGTCTAGGAAACTAAGAATAAGTGACATGAAACTTGCAGCCAACAACTGTCAATGCATCCTCAGCTGGCTAGCTGGTTGATGCTAGCTTGTTGTGTTTTGTATTCATTTAACAAAAAAACAAAAAACAAAAAAAACCTGAAGGTTACAGGTGACAATTTTAATTTATTATACAAAAAACCCCACCAAGTTCTTCTGACTTCTGCTAACAAGGACAAATGGACAAGAAGAAGACACAGAAATTTAGAACAACAAAACAAATGTCAGGCTTAGACGACTCTGGTGGTGTGAGCTGTTTGTTTGAACAAACACCCAAACGTACAGATGGTGTTCAGATCGTGCTGGTTAGCAGATGGTGCTCAGACAGTGCCGGTTAACAGTTTACTGCTCTGCTCCTTGTTCTTGGTCTTCGCTCTCTGGTTCTGGCGCTTCTAATGCTACTTTTCTTCGTCGTTCTGCCTCCGTTATTGTCATGGGATGCAGTGGAAAGAATCCAGCCAAGCCTGCAAAATGTATAAGTTCAGAACTGCACTCACAATTGGAAAAATACAACAGTCATCTTAAAAACACACATCGTTCACTAGTGCATGAGAATGCTCACCAAGGCCATGTAAATAAATAAATTGTTATTTAAGAATAAAGTTGAAGGTGAAGGACATGAAGACTGACCTAAGAGTTTGGCTACCGGCTTTGTAGGATGAGCCCCACAAGCCATCCAGTATTTGATTCGGTCATAGTTGAGACCAACGAGTTTTTCGTTGTAGATGTTTGGGAGAGGGTCGTATGAGCCCAGCTGCTCGATGTATTTGCCGTCCCGTGACCGTTTGTTGTAGGCCGCCACTATACGGTAAAATGGTCTGTTGGTGGCGCCACCGAGTGCCATCCGGATAACGACATGACCTCCGTGGTATTTCTTGAGTAATAAAGATGCTGTTCGATTCAACAAAGCATTCATCCCCAAACAAACGTACACACATGTACATTCACACATACAGTTGCATTTTATAATATGAAAAGTCGGATAATATGACTAAAACCGAGTAAAGCTACAAATAAATGTGCCTATTTTGGAAAGACACGCTAGCTATCAAATCTAGCCACTGTCCCTCCTCTAACGTACAGAAAACACATACATGTAATCCAGTTATTAAAAGGTTACAAATAACTAAACATACATATTAGCAAGATAGCTAACGTGCATTCTGTAGAAGAATTTGAAGATTAAATAGCTACTTACATAAATGGACCATAGTGTTTTATCTCTGAAAAAAAGGATAACGTAATTAGATGATCTTAGACAACTTTTAAAAGAGTCACATGAATACAGCACATGAATGATATACGTAGGCTATAGACAATATCCTAAACTAAAGAATATTAGCTATACTTGCTGTAAGTACAGATATATCGTTACTATCTAGGCAGTAGCTAGCTAGGTTTGCTAGCTAGCTTTCACTAGATTTAATCTTTCAATACACATACCTCAGAAATCTGCACACTGCATGTATTAACTAAATAAAAATTCTCAATTATTAGTAATATTAACTTTCTCTGGCGTCAGAGAAAATTCGCAGACATCAACAACATGTCATTTACAAGGGCGCAGCCATTTTTCTTTGGACCGGAAATTCAAGTTAGGGACTGAAATTCAGATAAATTGTAGTTCGACACAATCTCCACTAGATGGTGATAGTAAATTAACTTTTCTAAGTCCGCTATTAAACTAAAGATTATAATCTTTCTTTATTTATTTCTATGACAGTAAGAATATTATTCAACTAATAGCATTACGCGTAATATATTAAGAATTATTAGATTTATCCAGTAGGTTAAAGTAATGTTTTGTTTTATAAGCAGAAACACTTGAAAAACTTCTTGTGACTACAAAGAACAGAAATCCTTTCAGGAGAAGGAGACAGAGTAGGAGGAGGTGCAGAAGAAGAAGACTGCAGCAGTAACATTACACTTCAGGAGAAAAAATACTAATGAAAATGAAAAGAGACTTCACCAAGCTACGTGGCAAACCAAATGCATCTTGTGTTGGTGAATTGTGTGAGCAGAAACAAGTCAAAATGTTTGACACTACTTTTGCCTGACTCCACCTACCTGATGCTCTCTTGAAGGCCCAGTGCTTTCTGGGATGCAAGTACTTTGGTGTTCCACCCATAATCACCTGTGACTTCCCAAATGATGCAGCAGAGGAAATGTACTTCCTCAGTTAAGTGAAGGCTTAATTTTTAATGGTTACATAAGATTTTCTTACATTGTTACTTTCTAATAAGCTTCATAAAATTAATGTGACAGAGGCAGCACCTTACTTTGAGGACTCAGAATCAAATTTGATTCCTGACATTTGTGACTCTCAAGCAACACAAACAATACACAACAGAGCCATATGCAGATTACATACAAGACAAACAATATGCATAAAAAAACCTGTGTGTGGTAATGCTAATAACAACAATGCACATAAATGAACATGAATTGTTATGTGCAAATATTTATACAAGCCAGTATTTATGGGTGCGAAGCACAGTGTAATAATGAGTAACTATGGCATAGCAGCTATTCATGAGGATGATGGCATGAGGGAAACTGTTCCTGTACCCAGGATAACAGTAGTCCTGTTATACAGGATATTCTGTAGCACCTGTTAGAGTCATGTCCATGGTTTGAGGAGTCTGTAATGGTTTTCCCTGCCTGTTTTCTGGTTCTTGAAGTGTCTTGGTGACTTGGCAAGGGAGTGCTAGTGATCTTCACTGCAATCTGTTCCTACCCTGTTTAATGGCTGCTCTGAATCAGACAGCGATGGATGTTCTCAGGGCAGATTCGATGTGGTGTAGAACTGGCTCAACAGCTCCTGTGGTAGACCACACTTCCTCCTTTGCCACAGAAACTATTTCCTCTGCTGGGCCTTTTTAAGAATGTATCTGATGGTGGTCTCCCACTGCAGGTCCTGGGAAATGGTAGTTCCCAGTAACTTGAAGGTCTCCATTGCTGACACAGAACTGTTGGACATAATGAATAAAGAAGGAGTCTACTGTCATCTCCACCATCTTGAGTGTGTTCAGCTTCAAAGTTTTCTGACTGCACCAGGGCATCATCCATTCCGCTTCCAGCTAATATAAAGCTTCATTGCCATTTTGGATAACTCTGATGATGATGTGTTGTCTGAAACTTCAGGAGTTTAACAGCTGGTTTATTAGAGGCTCAGACATAGGTGTAGGAGGAAAAGGTGGCAGGAGACTTTGAAGGAAAGGATTTCTTGATTGATGGCATTGAACACCAACCTGAAGTATATAAACAGGATCCTTGCATATGGCATGGTGCTTCAGGACTGCACAGTTCTGTTTGCCCAGTAGAGGTCTAGCAGACATTATGTGCTGTTTTTTGGGTCCTGAATGTTCCAGGGATCTCATGAATATCTGCATGAAGACAAATCAGTAGGTCACCAAAGATTTTAAGTCAAGAAATGTGGTTATTTAATCCCATGAGAGAACCAGATTTAGAATATCTGAAATTATTCTCATACATAGATCTCAGTCTCACATGGTGAGAATCAAATCATGATTCCTTGAATTTTCACATTCTTTTTAAAAATTGATTGTTAAAAAAAAAACAAGTTTGAATATTTGTACAACAGGTTACTGGCCTGTTTATGGTCTTTTGCATGTCTTTGGTGTGCCATTATAAACACTCTTATCGTGAAAGTGGCTTCAGTTATTACAGTTTTTCAGGATGACAAATTTATGAGTGACCCAGGGGACTCGTGTGTTAAAGGCAAGCAGACATCATTGAATTTTGATAGTAGATTATGGGAAAAATTATGATACGGAATCACATACAGTATGCCCAAAAGGATGCACTAGCAGGACAAAAAGATCCATTCTGATTTCAATTTTGATCATTTTGTTTTCAATTTAATATTTTTAATAACCTCTTTTGATTAGTATGCAATTATTGACTCATAGATCTAGGGAGTATAATAATTTTAAGCCTGTGTCCATTAAGATGTCCTCGTTCGTTCATCATGTCCCATCACTCTGTGATTGTACTATATTTTTGGACATCTGCAATTGCATTTAAGATCTAAATTCCAAAGCAAAGCCAACCCTCCATGTGCACCTGGTCTCAGCCATAAAGTACTGCCATTTTTGCCCCAAAGAAGCCCAGATCAAATCCAAGCAGGTGGGTGCCTGTATTCAGACGGGCCCCGGAGGTGCACAGAAACAAATCACCCTCATTCACTTTAAAAAGCTCTGTGCACATAAAAGGCTTTTCTGAGCTAGTCAGATTGAATGAGATCTAAATATTCTGTTCTGAGACCTGTGCCTTGAGCTGCCGAGACACCCGGACTAAACATCAGCAGTGGAGGACAGTCATACCTCATTAGAGTTAAGAGCCCTCGGCTCCCGTGTGTGAGGTGATCACCTAACTCAGTGTAACCTTCTCACCAGGTCATGACCTGCTTGTGCCCAGCAGCGTCTGGGACCGGTGCACGCAGGAGGGGGTCAGGGGGTCAGGCGGAAAGGGCAAGTGGCCCACAAACATTATACACACCAGGGAAAGGAACAGCAGCACATTAGATGGTTGCACTAGGAGACTGGTCACTTTTACCTGCAAGGATCCTGTATAGTAGTGCTAATTATTTGCTTCTAAAGACACGTGACCATTATTTAAGGTAGGGCAACAGAAGAATGTGTTCTGATATTCAAATGGCTTAGGATTCTGTAACTGAGGTAACCATGGGCTATATCCATATATTCATTCTAAAGGTATATCAGCATTTTCAGATTGTGTGATATAATTTAGTGAGGAAAAACAGTTCTTATCTGATTGGGGAGTTTGAAGAATTGGCTCATTTCTGTGAAAATGACCGTTTAAACCCCCTGCAAGGACTTCAAAAGGGGTAATCAGGAACCCAGCAGGGCCTTAATGCGGGTCAATGGATCTTGATACTAGTTTAATTTCCGTGCAATACTGGTCAGAGAAATTACTTATTTTCAGGGAAACTGTGTCGGCTCCATAGTGCAGTGTTGGTTTTTATCTGACTTGAATTTCCATTGTATTTGAGTGATGAACTGTTTTACATTAGCTTAGTTTAACATGACGTATATGTATGTTTGTTATATTTTGGCTATTGTGTGAAGTGTTTTGTTAGGCAGTAAATGTTTAATGTACAGTCTCTATTATG
>JAOYMR010000018.1:6476015-6490313 GCA_025802075.1 Tenebrosternarchus preto | reverse complement strand
CCAGACCTTCGTTTATGTGAGCAGTATAAAGAAAAGTAAAAAAGCTGAATACTGATATACTTTAAATTAGAATTCTGAACATTTTTATTTTGAATAATGCTCATGTTACTTTTCATGATTTTAACTTCAACTATAATATTCATAGAATCATTGTAATGGAGATACACATTGGTCTTTATGGCAGTACAGTCATAAATAATATCACCGTCATTAAATACAGCAAATTTTTTAAGCACAAAAAAAACTGTTAATGTGCAAATGCGATGCAATCATATGATCAATACTTTAATACTTATGGACATTTCTACAGATTCCAGGCGTTAGATATGAGCAGTTCAATTGTGAGGATATTCGCTACTCTCTCCTCCCAAGACTTGTCACATAATATATAACATTAGATTACATTAATATATAACGTTGGATTACATTAATATATAACGTTGGATTACATTAATATATAACATTAGATTACATTAATATATAACATTAGATTACATTAATATATAACGTTGGATTACATTAATATATAACGTTGGATTACATTAATATATAACATTAGATTACATTAATATATAACATTAGATTACATTAAGTGGGCTGCCAAAACCATCCATATTGAGATGGTTTCAAAAATCTATTTGTTATCCTTGTATGCTGTTTTAAGACCAGCTATACCCCAACCAGAAATGTTTGAAGCTCTGAGTGATTTGTTCCCACTGTCAGTGGGATTAAAGTGTTCGTGTATTTGCTCATGTAGCAATAACAAAGATCACCCTGAAATTCTGGAGTCTCGGAGTATAAAGAAGTGTCTTCTGTGTCTATTGAACTGACGGTGATGTAAACAAAATACCTTTTGCAGAGTCTAACGTCATATATTGGTATATCGCTTTAGGTTAAAAGATTCATATCAATTTTCTTGTATTTTCTAATACACTACTTAATACTTTTATTAATAACCCGTCTGTTCTTTCCACTCCAAGCGGCAAGACCGACCGCACTATGGTAACATAATGCGTTGCGCTGCGCAAGACGCACTAGCCCATTCTCTGCTATTAAAGAACTACGAATCCAAACAGACAGCGACTTACCCTTAGACTATATGACATACAGTCACACTGTATCAGATCACTCTACATAGGAAGCAATAACACATCGACATGATTCTCAGCAGATGTAACCGTGCCTCTACAAGTTAACGGCAGTCCACCGGGAGCACCGACAGCGGTCGCCATAGCAATCCACGCCGGTGGACTGGGTTGTTCTCAGCTATAGAGACCATCCACAGTTAATCTAAGATTCTATGTAGATCTTTCTTGACACTCTTGAGCATAGTGGTTTGTAATTTCGGGTTAATGCAGAGACGTCTCGACATATTAGTGCTTAAACATAACTTGATTTTGCACTCAAGTAAGAATACATTATAGCCTACCAGAAGAATGCATGGGAATTTGATCTCACGAAAAAAGTGATTACAGGTGTTGTGGTTTGTTTTATAGATCTGGTGTTCGAGACTTTGAGGCAACTTGTTGCCGGAGTGTCGTAACTATGAAGTAATTTTATGACAAAAACAGTATAATTTCCACACATTTGGGACTAGATGAGTTACGAAAAATCGAATATTAGCAAACCGAAACAAAGTAAAATATTTACACAAACGCCCTCTATGGGGTAAAATAATAATATAGCCTATATGATAGGACAGAATTCTTTCCACATATATTTTTTTTTGCCTCCGTATAAGAAAATAGTCATGTCGTCATCAAAGGGCAACACCTATTCCACATTTTAAAGATGAAGCGGTGTAGACCTCTGTGGCAAAGTTTGGAGTCGTATGTGAAATGATCGTGTTGGATGGAATTTTCGCAGAGGTCAAATGATTTAATGGGGGATGTCTTTTGTAACTGAGGCTGAGAGTGGTGGACCTCGATGATGATGTACCCCGTCTCTAATCAGTTGAAAACAATTAAACCTTTTGTATTACTATACAATGAAAGAGCGCGTTAGATTCTTGTGTCGAGAATGTAATCCGATAACATTATCCTCAACTATTCTAAACAACCACCACGGCTCACTGTTTACAGAGACACGATAACAACAACAACAACAACAACAACAACAATAATAATAATGGTTTGCTAGGATATAGCAATATCGTAGTCTGAATTATGAACTGCATTTGTTTTAACACGAAAGTGACTGCTTAAGAGATTCCCTGTTTAACAGAAGAGTTCATTCTTGACTTTACAGTGTAGCTCAAGCTATGTTCGCTATTTTATTTTTCTTTTAAAATAGTTTAACGCGTTATTTGCCCGCATGAACCTTTTAACGACAGACCGACAGACAGACAGGCAGACAGACAGACAGAGAAACAGAGAGGAGACCGAGAGAGATTGCTTTGGAGAGTTTCATAAACCGGCGGGAAAAGGCAGGTTTCCCATCAAAACCGCGGTAGTCTACTCTAGTAGGGTTTCACTTGATTGATGCTTGACTTAATCCATAGCTTGGCGAATCTTCCCAGGAGGGTGAGGCTGCCGCTTTGTGTGTCTCTAACCCATGCGAAGCTAACCAAAGCGGGAGAGTGAGGGTCAGAGCTTTGCGGTTGGATACCAGGTCTTCCCCACCGGCACATCTGCATGTGAAATCGCCATTTCACCCCTGCACACTCCCTAATTGTTGTAAAAATTATTTGTGAAATTGCTTTCCACCAGGAGTGTTCTCCACGGCAATTGTCACGTAATTTTCTATGCACGGCGGTCCCACAGAGTTGACACACGCGCCTAAGTCATTCATCGTATTTGCACCTTCCAACTTCAAGAATAGGGATTTGTTTTATTTCGTTTTCTTTTAAGTTATGCTATTTTATTTTATGTATTAATAACGTCAAATTAAACGTAACATTTACATTGTAGCATTTAATATTGTATATTTTGCCAATGCTCCCAAATAGCCTCCCAAACAACTGGAAGCTTTAGAAAAAGAAACAGATTTTCCTATATCATAAATATTAAATTTCGGGCAAAGTTTAGTGCTCATAACAGTCTTGTCCACCCAGTGTTTCTTTAAAATAAACTGCATTAATGCCCGTCCCGGACTTCCAGTGACAGGTCATCGTTCGGTTTAACAGGCCTATTCAATTACCCGTGGGTCAGAGCATTAAACGTTATGCTTTATTGGCAGACCGTCAGTACTCTCTCTTATAGCCTGAATTATACATTCCATCACTAGTCATTCCTGCGCAAAACAAGACTTTTGATTCCCGGGTAAGAACAGTACAAATTTTTGTTTATGCTGGAACATTCACATTCCTCTGCAGGGCGACGTGAACGTGTTCAAATATGTCATCTATATCTCTACAGATATACTATGAGGACTTAGGCAAGTGTTTTATATTTTCTTCATTACCTTTTACTACGCGCACAGTCTAATCATTAAAGGTTTATTTATGATGGAGCAATGGGTGCAAACAGATATTATGTGCTAGAGCGCGAGGTGAGTTTTCTGAAGTAGATTAGTGATCGTCTTTACGCAGTTTACCCGACACCATTATTTATAACTAATAATGCAAAATATAGACAATGTGGCGTATGACCATATTCAAGCAATTATTGCTAAATATCTTCTGCAGAATTCTGCAGAAGAGAAGTCGTTTTTCCATGAAGCAATACGACAAAACGTGGGTATATATGCATAGACTAATTAAATGCTAATCGATGTTATATATTTTTTTCTGCAACTAAAGAAAGAAAGCAAGAGTGGTAACAATACGTAGAGATATTATGAATTGTTGTGTGTGTGTGTGTGTGTGCGCGTGCGCGCGCGAATGAGAGGACGAGAGAGAGAGAGAGCAAAACAGAGAGCGCTCGCAAAATGCTTGATTAGAACGAACGTTTAGCATACATCTCAAATCAGCGATGAATGAAAATTCCATTTAACATTTCCTGTGTCTTCACTTATAATAGGGTGGGAGGGTAGCAGTTATATGGACTTAAAGCGTAATGTCTGTCTACGGTCTTCACAGTTCACTCCTATTGGTCGCTAGGTCCGAGCCTTTACCTCGTCTTCAGTGTTCACTCCTATTGGTCGGCAGGTCCGAGCCTTTACCTCGTCTTTCTAGCAGGAATAAAAGAAAGGCCGGAGAGCCTATCGTCGCGCGCGTCTGCCCCCTCCCATAACGTGCGCCAAAGTTGGCCACTTAAACTACTCCCAGTCACTGGCAGAGGATTTTATCAAAACTAGCAGACCTCTGACTGACTCAAAGCAAACAAACACCATTTACCTCTGCTTAATACGAGTGCTACAGTCCCTTTCCTTTCGCACACTTCGTTTAAAAGATTTGCACTCTGCATTCTTGACTTTTTAAATCCCAAAGCACTAGGCAACTGAACGCACAGTTGTCTGACTTTTCCTTCAGTTTCCTGGGCATATTATCCACTGGTGTATTGTCGGAATTTCGTGTTCTGGCTCGTTTTCTGCATGGCTTGTTAAAAGACTGGACCTGTTGTAATTTCCTCGGCGAAGGCAAGATTGGACTTATTTGACTGGTGTCTTTGATTGAGTAGGAACTGTTTATTTTTTTTAATTTTTTTTTTATTTTTGGGGGGGAGTAGCTGGAATGGCTACTTTACCAGGAACGGTTCCTCGAATGGTTCGGCCGGCACCAGGCCAGAATTATCCCCGTACTGGATTTCCTTTGGAAGGTATGCTAACTTTTAAAACTGCTTTTGCAAAGATTGTCATGACATTTCTGGGGGGTGGGGGGTGGTCTAGCCTACCAAACGTATCCACACTACGCCAGCCTGTAGCCTAGAACTCCAGAAATATTTTGAATTAATTACATTATTTTTAGAACTGGAAAAATGTAAAATGCCAAGCGCAGGATATGGCTGCAAATTGTGAAGTAACACGACGGCGAAACTGGGTGAAATGTAATAGGTAAAAAACCCCAAATATAACCCCCTCAAATTATGAGTTGATCAAACTGTATACTCTTCTGTGATTTAACTTAAAATAGAACATTTACAGATGCACTAATAAAAACTTTATTGTGGGATAACATTTTAATCTAATCAAATTAAAAATGTTGTTCTTTTAAATCACTTTTAAAAACAACCCATTCGAGAACAATTTCTTTTGCAAATCCATGCATATTTTTTTTTAAAATAAAAATACACACGCAAAAAGCCCTGTTCAACTAGAGCACCGAATGGAATCTCTTTCCAGACCGAGAAGGCTCGTGCTTAAGGGCCGTTTGCGAAAATGTTCAAAACTCATGAATCTTGCCACTACACGCAAGATGTGGGATTTACTCAAGTGTCCTGCTGCAGCAAATGGAACTAAAATACACAGCTAAGAGATGTGGCTCTAAGACGAGCACGCTAATATTTGTCCTGCATGACTAGGAATAATCGAGGTGTAAAGTGTAACATTTTCAGAGCCTCTTGAATGACAAACAGGGCACTGACGTGTTATACTGCCTCAAATGATACATGTTACAGAACAGAATAGAGTGAATTAGTCTAACACGGCTCTGGTTGTGGAAAATGCTCTTCATGTCGAAGGGTTGTATTTGTCTTTGAACTAAGTCTCGAATATTGCATTAAAATGTACTAAATGTCATTAGTTATGGTGATACTTGAAAAGTGACGCACGTTTAGCAAAAACGTGACAGTAGCTTATTGTGTGACAAAGATCTGTGGTAATGCGGTGCAGCTGTTTGAATACAAAACTGTTGGCACTTCCAGAGCAAATATACAGACCACTTTGTTGTAATTACAACTTTATAATTGGGATCGGCCTGAATATGTTTGTTATGGAACAGTATCAACCCCCCTGGGCCAAGGTCGAGTCAACCAGCTCGGTGGAGTGTTCATCAATGGAAGGCCTCTGCCGAATCATATTCGACACAAGATAGTCGAGATGGCTCACCACGGCATCCGACCCTGCGTAATCTCGCGACAGCTGCGAGTTTCCCACGGTTGCGTGTCTAAAATCCTTTGTCGGTACCAGGAGACGGGTTCGATTCGTCCTGGAGCAATAGGTGGAAGTAAACCCAGGGTGAGTGGACAATTTGCAACATCAATGTGTTGCATGTTGTTGAAACGCTTAACATCATGGACGTGGGCCTGTGTAAAACTTTTAAACTCATCATATGCTAGTACGACCTAGCCCCAAGTTTAACTTTGACATGTAACAGACTTATTGCAGGATAGCTATATTAATGACATTTACAAAGACTGTGCAGTTAAAATGTATTTCCCTCTTCTTTGTCATGTTTTTGGGGGGATCGAAATTATGGTTAAATACTAAAGCAGGTGGCAACGCCTGACGTTGAAAAAAGAATTGAGGAATACAAACGCGAGAATCCAGGAATGTTCAGCTGGGAGATCCGGGACAAGCTGCTGAAGGACGGAGTGTGCGACAGAAGCACGGTTCCTTCAGGTGAGGCCTCATCCGGTAAGCACCCTTTCCTTTCTACTGAGACAACACACTAAGGAATGTACATTTTAGACGCGCGTGCGCTGTATTCATTTGTTATTTGGTGATTAAAAAGTAAAAAAAAAAAAAAAAAAAAACTATTTAATAGATGTTCTGAAAACTTGTGTATATATATATATATATATATATATAATTTTTTTAATCTCAGTGAGTTCCATTAGTCGGGTTTTGAGAGCACGTTTTGGCAAGAAGGATGACGATGACGAATGTGACAAGAAAGATGAAGATGGGGAGAAGAAAACGAAGCACAGCATCGACGGAATTCTTGGGGATAAAGGTAAGTCGATTCAACGAAAACTGGTTGCTTGATGTATGTGGTGAAATTAAAACAATAACCAGCCTCTGTCATAGTGCTTCAATAAAAGGCAAAAGCGAAAGAATAACAGGCGGGTACTTTACCAGTCTTGAAGTCTTTCTTGTTAATGCTTTTCCAGTGGTTATTGGAAAAAAAAGTGAATAGTCTTTTGCACACTATAGTTTCGAATATACAGTTCTCTGTTTGCGTCAGAGGAGAATTCGTGCGCCCCCTCGGTAAATGCGTAATGACTTTTTGGCAAATAGCCCTGATTATTCATGCTCATAGATACTCAGTCCTCACTAAATTATTTATGTGACGTAAGGTATTTAGACGCCGTAAATTAATTTGTGTAGGACATTACTCTTTAGCTGTATTTTAACAGCTAATCTCGGAGACTATCAGTTAACAAATGATTTATATCAGTAAAGCTTTCTCTTTAATATTTGACTTGTAGCTTGTAACTCCTAAACCTTATCACATGCAAGTGCGACCTAGTATGACGTTCATACATGTTTATAAATGTTTATAAACGGGTACGTTAAGTTTATAAATGTTTATAAATGTTTTTGTTAAGTTTATAAATGTAGCGACCAGCACAAGTATATCAGTAAGGCTACTTTATAAACGGTTGGTCAGTGAAAATAGGCGATGTTTTAAATAACTTTATAGATAATGAAAATCATTATATACAAAAATTACATTTTCTATTGATTTAATAAATAATTTATAATATATAATATATACATATAATCTATACATAATAATATAATAATGACCGTTTGTAATTAGTTGACATTATTATTGTTGGTTTTGCCGCTGTTGAAGCCTATACGTGTTTAATGATCGAATTTAGTCCTCGTTAGAAAAGGCAGTTAGTTGATTTGTAGTTTTTTCCCCGTTGAACTGTTCGTTATGTTTAGTGAACGTAGCGGTCCACCCACAGCTTCAGCACACTTTCCCCTGTACTTCAGCATAAGAACACGATTTTCGTTTAAGCTTTTGCAGGACAATGAGGTACAATAGCAAATCCGCGAAAGCCGAACAGTGAATCGTGAACGGTTCTGTTCACTATTTTTAAACAGTAAATTAAAAAATCCACGTGTATGTGTATCTGTAGGGGGTGGTAATGCACTGCGGACAGTGACAAAAACTTAAGAGAAAATCATTTATATAACAGATTGGGTTTTTTTATCTTTAAAATTGTGATGAATAAGACATTTGTGAGCAATCGCAGTTTTGTTCTTCCGTCTGAATTGTACGCTGTTTTGTATATACGCTGAATTGTACGCTATTTTATATATGCGCTGTCTTTCAGAGAAAGTACTGATAACTAATAAACTGAAATTTCGTGTGCAACTAGAAGGATATTTTATGATATGTAATTATTATTATTATATACTTTAAGGACATAATATGCATGATGAACTGTAGATTTTTGCAACCACAAAAATAGTTTGAATGTTAATGTGTATTAATTACGGAGGCCTTTATGGGGGAAAAAAATATCGTAAGTTAACATGTCGTAGGCAATAGACCTGGCTGTTGTGTGCTGTGTTATAGCGTCACAGGAGAGTGTTGCAAATTCCATATGTTAATTATTCCCAAGTATCTGTCTTAATAGCATCGTGTCTACAGCACATCATTAAACGTGCTGTAAAATTCTTGAAAAGATTTGTATTCCCCGGTTTAAGTTTCCCATCCGGATAGCGTTTAATAATGTTAAGACCGTATTAGAGTTGGTGGCAAAAACGCTGTCTGTTGAATGGGCCGCTGTGTTTGAGAAGGGTGTAATAGCTCGCGGGTATGGTAGGAAACGCATTTATCCTCAATCATCCCTTTACTCGATCGGGTTTCAAGCACAAACCTAATGTTGAAGGGTTTTAAGACCGATTAAATTGAGTCTTTTATTTCTTTTCACTTTCATCTCTAAACTGCGTACTGTGGCCCAGGGCATAAATCAAGAGATTTTAGTTTGCTGTACAGCGCAGATTATTTATTTTTATGTATTTATGGATGTATGTGTTTGTTTATTCGATTAGCTTCTGTATTTAGTATTTAATGAAAAACAAGGTTTGTACGTATGGACATAGGCGTATGCGCGCTCTGAAAAAGTACACTTCATTCATACATTGACAAATTTGTAAATAATTTTATTGTACGATCCTAGGGCAATTACAATTCAGTCGCCCGGTGGCCTTAACCTGATGTCCTCGTTACGGAAGCCCACAAATTATGAGCGTCGGGAGAGTTTGCTAAAATCTGTCAAGCTTAATTAGTATCTAATAGGTTATACCGAGGCGGGTAGCTTCGTCTGACAGCTCACCTGGTCCTCCTTTTGTTTGTAAGAACCAGTCAAAGGGGGCGTTGTGTGTGGGGAGGGAGGGGGTCCGATGTGTCTGTCCGTCCGTTTATCGAAAACCATCTGCACCGGCTACACAGGCAAACTGGTGTATATAAGGACGTGTCAGAGCGAGAGGCGATGGACACTTCAGCAAATCGGAGGATTACCTGAGGTTCTCAATCTAATCAAACAGAGGCCAGACGGGATTTAGTCGTGTTGTGAGTGGATAATAACAGAGGGCCAGGGGAGAGATAGTGCTGTGTCAGGCAGTCCGACGCTCCAGGCTCGGTTTCAATGTGCATATTCAATTAAACAGAGGGTGTCGAGGTGGAACCTAAGGATATTTCTAACAAAAAGGAGACAAAAGAAAGTTTGAATAATCAGATATTACTGTCAGGGAGAACCAGGACAGATTGCTTGGCGCTCGTTCACATTTTAAGCATAACAGAGGACACGTGCCATTGTGTTCTAAAAACATGCAAAACAGAGAATGAATAGTATACATATATTATATCACATTTATTAAATGCAAACCTCTTGTAGCTTTAATCAGGGAAAACTGGATCCATGTCGGCCTCCTTCGCCTGTATCTTAACGCGAATGCATGTCTTATCCGCCGTCCTTCTTGGTCCACATTTATATTAAAATAAAATGGCTACTTCGAAAGCCTCTCCGAAAGAGAAGAACGGGAGTGAAGCGGCAGAAAACTTCAAACAAATCCATCTAAAATAGTATGAGAGAGAGAGAGAGATTTAGTGAAAGTAGGAGGAAGTTATTTAGCTATTAATATCATCGTTTTTCCCCAGGCACAGTGTCACTCCATCTGCACTTTCTCGCAGCTATTTGGCGGGGTTGAAATTGAGGGAGACCCAAATGTTGGGAAGAGATAACACAACCATCACAGCCTGGACAGTGCGCTGTGCATCACTGCATTAAACTCGGATTAACCTCTCCTTTCCCGTCGCCCGTCTCTCACCACTCACTGCTCTTCTATGGAATTTATATTTATATAGGATTTATTTATATAGGATTTATTTACGATCGTATACAGAATAAATATAAACTATGATTTTAGGCGTTTATTATTATTATTATTATTATTATTATTATTATTATTATTATTATTATTATTATTATTATTATTATTACAAGGGTTAGGGTTAGGGTTGTTGTTGAACTACGTAAGTGCACAAAGAGCCAAGACCCACTTAATACTATTGTGAAGATTTTTACAGTCTTAAAAATACATGGTCAGACTAAAATTACACCATAAACGTTGGTGATAAATAAGAGGTAGCCATAAGTCCTTCTCTTGTAACCAGCTACTTGTGATAAAAAGGGTTGTAACTCTTGGAATCAGACTAATTTACCGAACCAATGACAACTGGCCTTGATTCTGATGAAAACGCGCCTTTTGAAAGTGTAGTATATATTTTTTCAACCAGGGTAGTATAAAAACTATTGTTTAAGATAATATCATAAGAGCTTTTAGCACAGCGTGTACATCTGTGCTAAAACGTGTGCTGCAGCCGGGTTTCTAATTGTTCAAAATGGTTTTCGCAATTTAGATTTCTTTCGTAACGAACATGTTTTAAAGGGACGTGGATTTAAAGCTTTCACACTATTATCTCAGTGTTTGCACAGTATGACTTGTCCAATATAACCATGAAAAAAAAATCCTAACCAGCTTTCGAATTATACCTTGCTATTGAAATGTCACGTGTGGTTTGAAACATAAAGCATTTACATCTACACTGCATCTAGCCATAATAACATAAATCGATATTAGAAACGAATTGTTTATCAAAGTTGTTGGCACTGAATACCTGTGAAATAAGGACTAGTTTAAAATTGGTCAAGACGTGTGCGTTCTCTTAAAGAATACGCAGTAAAATACGGGGGGTGTAAGGGCAGTTAAAGTAAATAGAGACACTTATAGTCTTTGATCTTTGAGCGCTTTTGCTTATCGGAACCATTTGTGGTGGCAGAAATACGACGGGAGGTCTTCGTATTACAGAATTCGAATGGTATTTTCAAGCCTGTCTGTCAATCGCGCCTTACTGTAGCTGACAAGCACAGCCTGTACCTGCGCAGGCATGTTAAACAGGACAGTTCTCTGATTTCTGTTTTAGTAAGTAAACCATTCACCCGTTAAAAGTAAAATTTCACTGATTTGGAGAGTTTTTTTACACGCACAGACGCGAGCTGATAATCATCTCCTGGATTCTGTTTTATTTTACATTTCATTCGAAAACTGATTTGTTGAAATTGCTGTTTTATTATCACTATCGTTTCATGGTTAACGTCCTTTAAAATGTCGCATATCTAGATAAATTTTGCTTGATTTGTTTTGGAGTAAAGTAACTTAATTCCCTTATGAACAAGTATGGTGTAGGCCAATATGCTCAGCCCGTTCATATTTTGTTAATGGCTCCAGAAGACCAGTGTACACAATTGATTTTGACATGCGTAGATTTCCGCTTTAGCTTCTCTCCTCTTCTATCTATTTGATTTGTGAGGGTGGGTCACACTTGACACCGAGAAGCAGCGACGCCGTTGTGCTTTGGCCTCGTTAAGCGGAGTGTGCGTGTGCGTATATGCGTATGTGTGAACGGAGTAAGAATACAATTTGAATAGACCCTCACTTTGACATGGATTCAGTGAGTGACAGTATACTGCCATAAGTAAGCAACCTAAATAAGTAAGTAAATAAATAAATAAACAAACTGATGAGCCGATAAATAAATGAAGTCTATTAGCCACCGGGTATACTATAGCTACTTTAACAGTGTAAGTTTAATAATTTTGTAAATAAATGCAGTCTATCTGTCACATTATGAATAAAGAATCCAAGCACTATTTTTTTTTTTAAATCAGAACATCGTCTACGTTTAAAGATGCTCTGGCAGAGTGTGTGTAAATGCAGAATGAGATCGCAATCTAAAATATCTTTATAACGTTTGTATTCCTTTAGAGGACCTGTCTTTGAGAGATGAATTTGTATGTTCCTCTCAACTGAGTATGTCCTCTCTGAGTCAGTACTTTTAGAAAATTGTTTTGCCTGACAGTGACGGTCATTTGCACAGGATGCGCTCGCGCCTTTCTTTATTGTTATTTCTTCTTATTATAATCCACAGTTTTCTAAAAGACCTGCTACTGGCGAATAGATATAGTTTGTCGTATTAGTCCCGTTGGCCACCGCTGAATGATCAGCTCAAGTGGCAATTAAAGAGCACATATTGAATTCCGGGTAGCGGCAGCGTTGCCAAAATGACTCTCACTTGAAGATATCACTTCGCTCCACTGACCCCCAAGGAGCTCGTTCCGTCGATGAAAAAGGTGTTTTAGCAACAAGTAGCTAAAGTAGTTAGTAAGAGGGTTAACCCTTGACAACGTAACAAACGGTGAAATCATCAGTCTCGGGCCCTAGCACTTAATAATGAACCTAATAGATTAAATTACACATTAGTGACACTTCAACAGAAATTATCATTAAATATACAGCAATAAATAAACAGCAATAAATAAATAGCCTTATAAATAATTATTTATTGTTAGAGTACATCTGTTAAAAATATTACTTATTAAAGTAAATATTACTTATTAATATTAAAGTAAAACCTATTTTGTAGATATTTGTTGTAAATATGTGGATATTTGTTGTTTACCCTGAGCCTTACTTTCACGAGAGTAATTCAGACTGCTCGAGTTCATCAGTCGGTCTTTGTGGCATGTATCTCACTAAACGCTCAATTAAGCGGAGAATCTAAAGCTGACACGGATACGCCATCCAGCGAGCTTCTGGTGTGTCTGACTCGGAACTCATAACTTGACCAGCCTTCCATTTACTGAAACGAACGCGTTGAACCTGTCAGATCTAATTAGGGCGTTTAAACGCATAAATGCTTCCTTCAGAAACAGTAGGCGGTGGAAAGCGGCGGCGAGGCGTTCGATTTTGTCCTTCCCCCACAGTAATGCTGAGGGGCTTTAGAAGGAAGTGCAGTATTGCGTTTATGACTAGAGGAGGTTTATTCAGAAATCAGAGGGCAATAAAGCGGGAGCCATCGTGTACGGTGTCGATCCCTTCTAATTGGGTATGAAATTAATTAGGGAAGACGTCCCTTTAAGACCTTAACTTTTTCACACATTTCGAAGGTCTAACGGTGGATTAATGGCTTATAGCCAATATTAAAATGTATTGCTGCTTTAAAATGTATAATACTGCCTGTCTAACATGCGTCAGAAAAACTCTAAAATAAGCAACAAAAAAGATAAATATATATTTTTATTACATGTTTAATATAGTGCATTGCTATAAATTATTTTTACACCACGGTATTCTTCTCTCCTTTAGCAAATAAATAGGTTGGAATATAAATAGGTGTTTGAATATAAATAGGTTTTGGAATATAAATAGGTTTTGGAATTCACTTTTTTGTATAACAAACAGTGCTGTGAATATTAAGGAAGACCGAACTGGGGTGTATTTCATTATTTGCACTCTCCCTTTTTGCACTTTGTGTGGGTCTGAATGTGTGTTTTTGCCCCTTTGAATAAGATATCGGGGACTGCTTGAACCATTCCTCCATACAGCTTGAATGGAGAGAAAATTCAATTGTCTTCTTTTTTATGAAAAGCATTTTGTTCTTTAATTGAATGCTGCCTTCTTTTTCTTGTGTCGGTCTTTAAGACTCTCTGAAGTCTGACAGGCTCCTCTCTCCATTGTCAGACAAACTGCTTCTGAAAAAAGGAAAAAGAGAGAAAGAAAAAAGGGAGGAGGAGGAGGAGGAGGAGGAGGAGGAAAAAGGGCCCTCTGTTATTTTGTGTCTGGAGATTCTGCGCAAAGGCTATTCAGGGGAGTTGATGAACTCCTTCAAAAAGTTTATTAAGGCTAGGAAGACAATGAGGACTAAAGCCTCTGGGCTAGCAAGCAGACAGTTTATAAACTAGCGTCCATTGTCCATCAGAGGCAGATGCATGAATACTTTTGAATGGGGGCTTCAAACTGACACGATCAGGCTGGACAGCAACATGTTAAAAGGAAAGAGAGAGATATAAATAGGCAGAGAGAGACAAGAGAAATGAGGGAGAGAGAGAGAGCGAGAGAGAGAGAGAGAGAGAGAGAGAGAGAGAGAGAGAGAGAGAGAGAGAGAGAGAGAGAGAG
>JAOYMR010000018.1:6459085-6474753 GCA_025802075.1 Tenebrosternarchus preto | reverse complement strand
CCCCCCCCCCCCCCCCCCCCCCCCCCCCCCCCCCCCCCCCCCCCCCCCCCCCCCCCCCCCCCCGCCGGGGGACGGGATGACCTGACACAGGGGTTGCTGGCTTTTGACATTTTCAAGTAGGTGTTTGTCTGACAAGAGAAAACAATGCCTACAAAGGCCAGTTCTGTGTCTAACCATCTCTCTCTCTTGGTAATTCTGGACCAAGCTTTCAGACAGGACAAGTATTGTCAATAGCACAGATTAGGTCCCTAAGGGGGTTTGACTCCAAGCTGTATTTGTTGCTGGAGTGGAAGGCAATTCTGATTTAATTGGATGTTTTAGAGCTGTTTTCCTGTCAAGCACTCAAAATATCTCTCAGAAAACAAACAGAAAGTAAAGGGCCCTTTGGCTTTTCTCTGAGATTTTGTGTGAAGCACATCTCATAAAGTAAGTGTTTTGATTGTACTGTGTGCTCTGGACAGATATGGATGTGTTTATTACCTTTTCAGGGTAAGGGTTTGTCTGAGTTCTGCCACCATCTATCAAAAACATTGATTCTTATTTTTCTTATATTCATTAAAATAGATTTTATTGCCCTGTTGTTACAAAGACCCATAGTTATGGTATAAGAAAGTGCATTTGATTTAACTGCAAAATTGCAATACATGATGACAGAAACCCCATTTTAAAAACACCTTCATTAATGGACACCGCCTTTAAATACTGCAATTAAATACTGCCTTTAAATGCTGCTTTTAAATACTGCCTTTAAATGCTGCTTTTAAATGCTGCCTTTAAATGCTGCCTTTAAATACTGCCTTTAAATGCTGCATTTAAATTCTGCCTTTGCGGAAGTTGATGTTTGGTTGTGTCATTTTTATATCAAACAAATATTTTTTTAGCTAAAAATGCATTCTAATATTGTTGATCATTTCAATAATTATTTCCAAAAGAAATCCAAAAGAAAAGCATTAAAATAGGTGATTAAATATGTGTACTTTAATAACACTTATTATATGTAGCTTTTTTTACTAGTTTTGTGGGATTGTTCTTGGATTTTGTTTATATGTGAATAGTCTGTTTTTCAGACATGTTTTCTTTTACTAAATACAAAAACACCAAAGCATATAAATGGATTTTGGGATTTATAATCATAAAACATTTGATATAAGGAATAAAATGGACATATTTTTTCCAAATAGTTTTAAAAAGAAGTTTAAACTGTTTTTTAGAGTTACTGAGGCACAGATTCAGTTATGCCAGTATTGTATATGGTAGAGATTTAACTGATCAGCCTTGTACAGTTTTCTTCCATTTGCACTTTCCCTCCATTGTCTTTCAGTACATTCTGTGATACGTGTTATTTTTCTCCTATTAAGGGTCTTAACAAAGATCTGATTTATAATAGCTTGCAATTTGCTCGCAGTGTCCTGTAGATCATTTAAAAAGTTTGTCATCTTCGATTTTCGCTGCCTGCCAAAGATGTCAAAGTTTTGACAGCTGGCACAGATGGGGAACACTGTACGGGATTATTGCGCTCTGTTCGTTACCCACCACGCCGCACTGCAATAGACAACAGGCATTTCTACCTAATTTCATTACAATGGAGAAAATGCCCCACATAATGTGCAACACTAATTAAGTTTGGAGCCGTGCACGTAGTCTGAGCACTGATGAATTAGAGTCATTCACACCATGGTCGGCTGCTTTAAAATCACCATTAGCACATGCTACTTAGGGCCATAACATCGCCCATTTTATGCTTTTGATCTCCTTCACAAGTGGAATCTTCATTATTTTCATTTAACAAGTGGCCATTTTTAGGCGGCGACCACCAAGACAATAAACATGTTCCTAGAGTGTTGCAAATCAGAAATGTGTTTTTTCTTTCCACCAAGTTAAAAAATGAGCAGGCGGTGGGCAGTATTCTTGGAGACCGTGAGCGTTAGGGGCCAAAGCAGCTTGCACAAGTCCTGCAACTTCAAACGGAAAAGGGCTCGCCTGCCGTATTTAACTAATGGGCTTATTTTTGCGTCGCCTGTCGCCCTCTCCTCAGGGAATGTGCGCTCTTATTCTGAAATACTTTTCATTTTCCTCTTACATTTTAAAGCTACATTGTACAACACTGATCTCTGACACTAATAGCAAGCACTAGGATGGGTTACTGTAACCCTGAAAGCCAGACATTTTCATGAGCTTTCCAGGAGCTGTGAGGAATAGCTTGGAAGTTCATGTAGACCACCATATGAAACCTCCACATATTGTGATACAACAAAATTATGGCTAGTGATTTCTTTTAACGTATTTAACTGTGTCTCTCTCTCAAAAACAATCCACTGTTATCCAATAACAAAGAATATCACAGTTTCTGCCTTCTAATCGAGGCAGTTTTTCTGATCTTTCCATTCTAATGTTTAGAATTAACTTTAAAAAGCATTAACAATGTTATTAACTGAAATATGAGCCCTTAAACTATAAAACATGTAAACTTTTATTTTTATAAATAATCACATCCACCTCTACATAGTAAATAGGACAGGATTTTTTCTTTGGCACCATATATTAGCTTCATTGTGAACCGGCTTCCTTTCTTGCAATCAGAAGGAGAAACCGTCCACAGGTACAAATACTGGGGCCTTTTCTCAGTGCATTCCTCTTTCTTGATAAACTCCATCCTGCACATTCTTGAGGCAAAAAAACTGGCCAGCCTTGTGGCATTCAGTCAGCGCTTCAGTGTCGGTGTTTGATTTCCTGAGTTGCTTCAGTGTTAGTGTTTGATTTCCTGAGCTGCTTCAGTGTTAGTGTTTGATTTCCTGAACTGCTTCTCTTCTTCAGACCCTTTTTTTTTTACTTGTTTTACCCAAGTCCTTAATTAGCATGATCCCAACCTCCCAAAAATTGAAATAGTTTTTTTTTTTTTAACCTGAGGCTGGAGGTCTGGTGTTCTAGTTCTAGTGGAAATGGAAGTCTTGCCTTGTCTGAGTGGAATGAATGGTATGGTAACATGACCCCAAAACACTCTGTTCTTTGGTGATGTGGTTATTTTAGAACTTTTCACTCTTTAAAGTCCATTTTCCAAAACAAAACAAAAAAACCCTCCTCAACCTCCAGGAAGGTGCTGTTGGATTGTTGGAGTTTGCAGACGGGGTATAATCCCGCCCTCTAAGCCCTTCACGCTGTCATATTCACACATGCCTGTCCCCCTGGTGCTTGGGCGTGGGGAGGCAATATGTCAGCGTTTATCGATACCCCGCCGAGCTGCGCAGCCCTGTCACAGCCCCATTCAGGCCCTAATGGCCCCCTGAGGTGAAGCATCTATGAGGGGCTCAGGGAGCCGGGAGGCCCTGGGCCCTGCTCCACTGTTGGAGGCGAGGCGTGTGCTCCCACGGCGACGCCGCGCCCCCGCACACATGACAGGAGCCATGAAAGGCCAGCGCCTCCTTTGCCCGATCTCCCTCTCTCCCTCTCTCCCTCCCTGTTTCTCTCTCTCTCTCTCCTCTTTCAAAACCTTTTTTTTCAACCATACTGAAAAAAAGAAGGTTTAATTGTTTGTTGTGGGAGCCAAAGATTATAGACCCTCCCATATTTTTTGCTCTTTTTCTCTTCTGTTTCTCTCCATTCTCATTAGCCATAAGGATGTGAGTTTTAAACCGATATTGGAGAAAAAAGTGTAAGAATTTCCTTCAGACAGATGAGGGTTGGAGTGGTTTTGACAACGACACTCACAGGAAGAGTTCACAGTTTGAGGTAGTTCTCTTGAGGAGGACTGGGGCACACTTGTTTTGTTTGTGGCCTGCACAATCTTTTAAACGATTCTCCACTAGATTGTTTCTTCACAATACACACTAGTTTTCCAGCTAACCATTTCTTTGATTTAGTATCTGGTCTAACATGCGTTCTAATATGGCTTCTCCTGGTCTAGCATATGTGTCCTCCAAGCCACTTGTTCAAAGGCCAGTACTGCTTAAACTACTACTGAATCAATAGGGAGTGCTAGCCTTCAGAGAAGAACACAGGATTTGCCCATTGAGCTGATGTGTGTGAGCAGCTGGTCAACTGAGCAGCAGTAAAGCTGTTGAAAGGATGAATAAGCCCAGCTCAATGGGGGTTGTGTTCGAGTATCAGGTACGGCACCATGGAAAGTGCCAGTGCCTGGAGGCATTTGAGCTGTCCTCTTCTGTACTGTATATGTCTGCTGTAGGAAGCAAGGAGGCAAGCATTCTTTCTTTTAAAAGAATATCGCATTGTCAAAGCACAAATTTGACTTACAAGATTTCTTCTTTGTAAACTTTATGATTTTTTTTTTGTAGAAGAGCTTAAGAAACGGTATCTCTGGAGTTTTAGCACAAACGCTTTAAGTATGACAAACTGGATCTGAGAGCAGTATAACAAGACATGCAAATTCTTCTCCTGTCAGTTATTTGATCTCCTCCCTGCAACCCCCCCCTCCCCCCCCCCCAGACCGTCCTTCTCCATTCTCTTCCTCGGTAGGCACACTGGTATCTGAGATTCAATCCCCAAAAACAAACCTGCGGAGCAAAAGAGCAATGTTTTTATATATATATATATATATATATATATATATATATATTCAGGCTGCGAGCCAGGGAGATTTCTGGAGAAGGGAGATAGATGTCACAGATATCCTCAGCACAATCATTTAGATCATTTGGCATAACCGTGTCTTGGTTTGTATAATGAAGGCCCATTACCCATTCCCACCCCCTTTACCACTCTGACTGACGAAAAAAAACGTAATTACAGCCCCAACTCAAAAAAGGCACACATAAAATAAACATGCAAACAAAACAGAAAGATGGGAAGAGATGTGCTGTTATTTTTGTGCTATGGGTGTAGAAGGATGGAGGCTGGGGGTTGTTGTCATTAACACTCAACTGGTGTCATTCGCTCTTCCAAGGCTGGTCCTTTTCAACGGCTGTAAAATACCAAGCGTGAGGGCCTGATTGTAATTATGCTGGAACTAATATGCTTTTCAAAATGAGCCATTATGAGCTAATGCTGCGGTGCGAAAGCCCTGACTGTTTTTGTCCTTCTGTCTTGGGTAGTTTGCAAGGTACAGCTGATATCGAGGGCATTGGTCACGGTATTAAAAAAAGCCTCCATGGAATCTTGCCGTAATTTTGAGCTGATACCGACTCAAAGGCAGTCATGGCAGACGAGGTTGAGGCTGCTCGTACCTCCTTCTCACCATGGCATGGAAGCGTTTTGTCATCCTTTATCCCTGACTAATACTGAGGATTCTGGGTGATGTCAAAATATCTCACTTTTAGTTCCAGCTCCCATGTTCTATTCAATTGTCTCTATTTTTTCACAGGGAGATCATTGGCAGCCTTTTTTGGTACGTAGTGGCTGCAGTTTTATATTAATCTCAATACTCCAAGAAGCTGTGTGTATTAGTCTCCATTAGGACTACTGAAGCAATTACAACTGACCTCTGCAGATAAGGTTGATCTTGGTTTTACAAAGCTCTGCACAGGAACAGGTAAAGAGTTTTCATGTCCACTTCCTTTGCATGTGTAAGTAACCATGGCAATATCCTCTGCACCGGCACCCACCTTTTCTCTTTATGAGCTAGCCAATGTACATAAATACAGCCGTGGAGGCAACCCACACTGCTGGTAGGCCTTTTTATGAACTGCCCGGCTGCAAGGCGGAGTCAGTCAAGGCCATATTGCTTCATGCTCTGCCCGGGGCCTCTGCTGAAACAGCCCCCTGAGAGACGGGTGGGAGCAAAGGAGTAAGAGAAGGAGCATAAAAAGACAATGGGGAGGGAGGAGGGCAGGGAGAGCAGCAGTTCTCCTGGAGTGATGGATATCGCATCTGTCTGACATCAGGACAGAACATATGCAGAGCACTAACCATGGGCTAAGCACAGAGGACTAACTGTGGGATAACCACAGAGTTACCCACACTATAAGACTAGTTCAGTGGACTTAAATGGGACTGAATGTTGTTGTTTAGCTAACATGGAGATCTCTGGCTGGCATTATCAAGCAAATGATTTGGACGGATGGACACAAAGTATTAGTGCTGTGGTTCACAACACAAAACAACAGTGCTGTGGTTTCACTGCATTTAGCTCACAGTTATCAGTAGTATTCCCTTGTGAACTCTTGGATATAGATATCCACAAACACAATAATAAATAGTGTATGCTTCTTAACTCACTGCTAAGTAATCCTGGTAATAAACGAGCAATTTCCGTGTGCTAACTTCATAGCACAGTTTTTGTGTGGGTTTTGCGTTTTTTGTTCAAAGATATATATGTTTGCGACCAACAGGTTTCTAATATTAATGACTTTCATTTCTGACATGATTATAATTTAGAGGAACCTACAGCCAAGTTGAACAAATCCTTGATGACTCCCATCAGAAATCTGTAGAAAAGAATATCTTCTAGAATTAGAAGGGGTACATTCTTAGATTTCTTTTTAAAATATTGTTTCCTAGAAAACCTTCACATATTTAGTTTCTTCGTTTGTCAGCAGCATTTCCTCATAATTGTTCCTCTAATTGAAACATTAGTTTTTATGTGATTCATGCATCATTAACAGCCTAAACGTTCCCCACAGGGGAGCCAATGGCCTGCTGTTAATTAATGACACGACTCAATTCAATAAAATAGGCCTTTTGTTTTTGGCACAAGTTTATCTATAACCACTTCTTACTGGTCCATAAGGGTTTGTCTTTAACGAGGCGTGATCTCTACAGAACATCTGCTTTACACCTGATTTATCCTCAATTTAATTTAGTCCAATGTCAATATTTACTTAAAGATCAGACTTGGACCCTGAAGGAAAACATATTCTGGCTGTAGCACTGACTGAATGGAACATAATGGGGCTTTAATTGCCTGATAAGTGAACAGCATCAGCTTGAGGACTTTATCAATATTCCCAGAACCTTTAAATGGAATTACAGTGCAGTCATTATGTGGAGGATTAATCAGGATGTACCTTATTGTTTTAAAACAGGACGAACTGTTTGTGAATTGACCTCGGCTTCCACAGGGATTTGACTTCACTGAAGGTGATAATTAGACGTTATTTCCTCTTTGCCATATGTTTGTCAGCAGACAGAGACTCAGCCTAGCTGGGTCCAGGGCTTTAACCTTCTTACGCGTGTATCATAACCCACTCTACACTATGATGGGCTCCTACAACCATGATAAACCCAGGAGGATCTGGTTGGTTCAGAGATGGAGCCTGCATCACTCTTCTCTTTCTGCACCATCACTGCCAGCGTCTGTTTAATTACCATAATCCTTCAGTTCTTCGGAGGGAAGATGGTGACCTTCGATCCCGGACCTGCTGTCCAAACTTCTCAGGTCTACCCAAATCGACATCATTAGCAGAACTCACAATATCTTTGATGTAGCATAACATAGTTCAGTGTGAGTATGTGCACTGCAGGTCTTGATGTAGCCACTTTTATTGTTTAACACGTACAAGCTCCAGATGAATTTACACACTTCTGAAAAAAACTGTTATCAATCCATGAGGCGCTGACCGCTTGAGCTAACAGAGTGTAGGGTTGCACAGAAGTGCATGATGTCTCACCGGAGGAGGGTGGGGGTGGGTGGATGCCTGTTGTTCCCCTACTCCTCAGGACGCCGAGGTGACTTTGGAAAGTGATCTGTGTGGACCACTACACTGGTCTCAAGTGCAGTCATGGCACATTAGTAGGAAATCACTGTGCCGCATCCTCACGAAAACCAACAAAGGGATATTCCAGATATGTACATTTTCAAGTTTGTATGTTCAAGGGTATATTTTTTGCTGGAGAGCTTCTGGTGGGAAAAAAAAATCAATCTTTATTAAAAGATGGGAAGACAGAAGGACTGGTTTAATGAATGCAGACTCATGTCCTGCGGCCGCATGTAATCCATTGAGAATCATTGAGCCTGTGCTCGGGGAGCCTCCTCGAGTGGCCTGTAATGATAGTCTCAAAATAATCCCCTAATTCCTTGTTTAATTAAACTCCAGAGCTGGCCTTGAGACCGAGCCCGTTCAGTTGTTCTTTTTATTAACAGTTGTTTTTTTCCCTTTGGTTTCCTGCTGTGAATTTTTGGGCATGGCATGTTCAAAACATACTTGCACAGACTGATGGACAGACTGACACATGCACACACACACACACACACACACTCACATACACATTTCTTTGTTGGAACTGTAGCTGCTACAGTAGTCCTGGAGGAGTTGGTGGAGAGGGGTGTGGGTTCCAGAGCTGATCTGTTCCACGTTCTGGCTGGAGGGAGCTGGGGGGACCGAGACGCCGCTGTGAAGTGGCCCTGGCTGGAAGCAGCCATGCAGTAGTGTGTTGGGAGCACATGCGCTGGCTCAAAGGAGATTTGCCTTCTCTGTGGCAGCTGTGGCATTGCGGGGGAAGGTACAAGGCTGCTGAGAACCCCTGCATCTCTCTCTCTCCCTCTTTCTTGCTGTCTTCCTCTCTCTTCTCTTCCTTCTTTCTGTCTTTCTCTCACTCCCTGTGGATGATGCAAGACTGCAAGGCCTGGAGCAACATTTCCATGTTCTGCCGCTTGTCAACACATTGCCATTTACAGCAGGCAAATGTGCGAGTGTATTTTTTTTAATTTTTTTTTATGACAGGACCTTTCAAAAGCCTTGTTGCCTCTATGAATGGGAAGACAGACGTGGCTCTCAAGTACCGCATGATGCAATTTTAGACTCAATTATCATGGTAATATTTTGCAGTAGTGTAACCATGTGCACGCCATATCTCTGCTCACAAATGCTCCTCTTGGCCTTAACTGTAATGGAGCCTGGCTTTGCACAGCCAAAGACATCCTGGGCTAAACACGCAAACCGCCAGCTGTAGTCTGCACTCGTGTTTGACAGTGTGTTTGGAGGGATGCCTTCGGGAGGAGGGGTCCAATGTACAATTTGTTGTAATATGTTTTGAACCCTAGCTCCAAACACAAAGAACTGGGAATTCAATGGCCCAGGAGTAATACACTATCATACTTACTTATTTCAAGCGGGTGCCTCTTAGCAGCTAGCCTGGGGCCGGTGTGGGAGAATGGTGGGGATGCAGAACGGCAAGGTGTCCTGTGTAGATTACCCTAACCCTCGCAGTGACATCCCCAGGCCTGCGCAGCTCAGTGGAGGGATTAAGTGTGCCGAGGCCTCACACATGTGAATAAGAGCCACCCGAGCCGAGGCCTGGGCTCTATTTGAAGATAACAGAGTGTTAATACTGCTGGGACTGCAATTCCCAAGTTTCTTTCTAAATTGTTTGTGTCTCAGCATTGATTGTATATTGAGTTTGGTGATCAGATAGCTTTCATGTGCTGTGTTGTTTCCAAAAACTGTTTATATATTTGCTTATTGTATAAATGTTGTGCCAACAAGTCGTGTGTGTGTGTGTGTGTGTGTGTGTGTGTGTTTAACATTTGCATTGCCATTTGTTTTTACCTGAAGTCTCTGTCCAAATGGCAGGTCACCGTACGGATGAGGGTTCGGACGTGGAGTCGGAGCCCGACCTGCCGCTGAAGAGAAAACAGCGGCGCAGCCGTACGACCTTCACCGCCGAGCAGCTGGAGGAGCTGGAGAAGGCCTTCGAGAGAACGCACTACCCTGACATCTACACCCGCGAGGAGCTTGCGCAGAGGACCAAGCTCACAGAGGCCCGAGTTCAGGTTAGATGCACATACACACATACACGTAAACAAACACACGCACACGCGCACACACACACACACACACACACACATAAACACACACATGCATGCACACACACACACAAACACACAGATGCGCACACACACGCACAAGTGCTTGTACCATTTCAAACACACACACACACAAGTCAGAGGGCACAGTTCAGATGATGCTGTAAATCACAAGCCACTGTCCAGGCATGACCATTACTATTATACAAGCTTTAAAAATATAAGCGCATACACAACCATATACACACACACATCCATACACATATATACACAAACATATATACACACACATCCACGCACACACATAAATATATGCATGCATTCAGACAAGCTTCAAAACCCACAATGATGTTCCATACACCCCTGTGTGTTTTATTCCACACACCACATACAGCGTCTGTGAAGAGCGAGTTAGTGTTTGACTGAAAGGTCCCCAGGAGCACATGTTCCAGGCAGGTTTGTGCAGCTGTTGAACTTGTAATTATTCACACTTCCGCTGGTTATCTATCAGAGTTTCATGCTAAAAGACCCAAGAGAGTGCAAGAGTCATCTTCACAAATCCACAAACCCTGTATTACAAGCTTTTAAGCCCGTTAGATCCATTCCATTTTACCATATTGTCACTGGAATTCAAATTCACTCTTATTACGTTAGTGACTAAAATAAGTAAACAGTGAAACACTTTGTCATGTGAGCCTTTAGAAGTAAATTTGAAAACACTCTGAAAACACTCCCAGTAAATTCAGTGTTTGAGTCCATGTGGAGGTTTTGTTGAATCATCACTATCAGTGTTGTACTGTACTTTGTTTTCGGATCTGAAGTGAAGTCGCCTTTACTGAGCTTTGTCCTACTGCATCTTAATGCAGCAAGTAGATTTCCACTAACAACACTTAATTAGGAAGCAAATTCAATGAGAGACTAGAACCTTCAGCTGTTCCTTCAGCTCTTCCTTATGCAGATCAGTCTGCCTTAAGTGGAGCATGATGTGTTTTACATGCATGTTTATTTTCCTTGAACCAAAAGAGTCAAGTTGTTCCTACCATACGCCAAGTGTATTTGCATAAATTCAGATGCTTTTAGATCTAGCTATACAGACCCATTTGACCATGAAACCTTCTCTCATGATGCTGTTTATTTCATGTGTGTTACATATATGGATCAGCATGAGAATAGCTGTTTCGACTGTTACCTCCAGGAAAACGCTGCCCTCTGTAACACATCCATTGCTCTGGGAGAGTCTTGGCCAACATTTTCACACCCTGAGTATCTGAAATGCTTTCTGACAGTGTTTGCACCTTCTAATTTTATGGGACACAGAGAGGCAAATACAGTAGAGTTATAGCAGCAGCTGTTCCCTGTGAGAGGGTGGGCTGCAGGGATGTGGGGTGAGCAAACAGACAGAGAAAGAGAACGAGAGACCAAATGCATTCCTTATGGGTTTCTCATCTCTCCACTTGGCCAGAAACTCTTCCTAGTTCTAAAAAGCCGGCTGCTGCTTGTAAACTGTTCTACATAGCAGCGATTTCTCTTGCTCGAGGGAGCACCTCCACAAAAACATTAATCAATCAAGAGTTTGCCAAAAATAAATAAATAACAAAAATGAATGAATGAATAGACAGACAGACAGACAGATAGACAGACAGATAGATAAATAGATAACAAGTGTGGTCAGGGGTGCTTCTCTCTGTTTGCTCCAAGTACTCTCTCTCTCTCTCTCTCTCTCTCTCTCTCTCTCTCTCTCTCTCTCTCTCTCTCTCTCTCTCTCTGCCCTGTCCCATGTGCTCATGGACCTCATCAAACCAGACACACAGGCAGGCTAATGAATTCCACATATGTCTCTCTTTGTCTCCCAGTGGTCAACAAAAAAGACATATGTGTCTAAATGGCTGTATCTCCCCACTCATGGGAGGATGCCTAGAGATTTATCCTTTGTTGATTTTTCACAGTCCTCTACACTTTAGGATGTCCCCCTAGACAAAAGTTAAAGCTGGGACTAGAGGTGTGTTGTCGCTGAATTTATTTGCTGCATCTGTTACAAGAAATGGTGACCAGGATGCTGGTAACATGGAGTAACACAGTGCACCACTGTGGGGAAAAAAAAAGCTCAGTGGGAAAAATTGTCCCCTTGATTTTGAATTATGGGAAAAATTGGGAGGGGGGCAGAAAGCAGACAGCACTTCTAATGTTTATAAGCGCCTTGTCAGCAAATGCCATTCCCGTATTATACATAAATATAAATCCTTTAGCATATGCCTTTAGTAACATTGTCATTTAAAGGGTTGATTTTTTCCCCCCAAACACACTAATACTGCACTGACAAGGGGTTTAGTATAAAGCCACAATGCTAATCCTCTCCTGCTTGTTTGATACGTAACATTCAGCTATTTGTATGTCAGTTGAACATTTCAGGTGCAGCACGAAGACCTTGACAGTAATTGCGGGTCGGTTGTATGTACGTGTTTATGACCAGTGATGACAGAAAACAAAACATGAAAGGAAAATTTGGACTGAAGGACAAGATTCCTTCCCCTTCCCTTCCTGATGGGTAACAGAGCTAAAGGATGTCATGTGAAAACCTGCAGGCATTCAGGTCATGGATATAATTTGTTAATGCAATTTTCTTCATAATCTAATTCTGAAACACTTTGAAAAATTCCAAAGGTCAACACAAACTTAATTTTCTTAAAAGGTCACTATAAGAAAGTGACTCTGGTTAACCAAAGTAAATAATGGCCGTGGGTGTTCAGTACTGTTGAACCGGTGCCCTGAGGGTGGAGGACACGACTGGTTAGGGAACATGACAAGGGAAAGTCTGTTACGGAAGCACCCAATGTCTTTGCCTTGCTCGTGTCATCTGAATTTTTTTCACTCTGTCTGTTTCACTCCCATTGCAAAGCTACGTCTGAAGGAATCAGCAGAGAGAAGCATTAACTTCATTCGTGCTCTTGCAGGGGACTTTTTGAGCAGAGTGTCTTCCTGCTCCCTGGGGCTAAATTCCAAAGGGAGAAGTACAGAAACATGTCCAGCTAAACAGTGAGCAATGGCAAAGTCTGCAAGTGTTGCTGTAAGAATTACAGACATGTCTCAAGACTTGCGCAAGCCATTTATACTCATGGACAGGTCCTTCAACTTTTGCGGGGAATATTCTCATATATGCCTTTACACAGCAAGAGGCAGTGGGGTTTTCTGTAGCCGAATTGATCTTACTGGTCTGGCTGAGAACACAAAGCTGGAACGTTTTTTTAAATGTTCTCGGCTCTCCCCAGCTGAGGTTTTTGGACGGACCGTTGGCCAGGCTGCTCCACCACAGCTGTGCAGAGACCCGTCCTGAAGATGTCAGTTTTGTAGGCCTAGTGAAGAGGGCAGCTGGGTGAGGGAGAGGGCCTCTCTACCCCCAGTCCTGGAGCATATCGGAGCAGGGCTCCTGTAGTGCGCCTTCAGCACTCTGACTATCCTCATGTATATGGGTGGGCAACTGTGGGATAATGTAATTCCAAACACATAGACATGGCTGGATTTGTTTCCTAGATGTTTTTGGAGTTTGATACTCTATACAATAATACTGTTAGTTAATACTGTTAGTGCATATTCCCAGTTAAGTTGGGAACCTCTGTAACGGACACACTGATTACTTAGCTTATAATCTTATTACACATCAAGGATCAATTATGTGTCAAACAAAGGTCAGTGTGTAACTGTACCTCAGCTCAACATATAAGAGCAGTGTATTCCTCAGATTACTGCGTAGCTCCATATCTGTAGACCATGTCCACAGACACAAAGAGCCGTCATAGGTGACTCTATAGTCCCTGACTCACTATGGAGCATCATCTCCGGTGTCTGACCTAGTGCTCTTCCCATCCATCTTCATCAAGACCGTCCCATGCCCCCAGAACTCCTCTCTGTGCCCCCAGAACTCTTCCCTGTGCCCTCCTGTGGCTTTATTGCCTCTGCTGGTGATTCACTGGGTCAGATCCATATCATTCCCAGGCTGGTGTAGCGGGGAACAGGGAAACTGAAATGCTAGGATGGAGTCACAGAGCGAGAGAGAGAGATGGAGAAGGAGAGGAAGGGAGAGAGATGGAGAGGGAGGGAGATAAGAGTGGAGAGAGGGAGAAGGAGGGAAGGAGACAAAGGAGAGTGAGGAGAGAGAGAAGGCACTTGTTGCTTTTCCTTTGAAATGTTTGTCTTATAAACCTAAAAAAATGTGGCATGTTTTAGAAGGGAAGATCATGGAAGAGACTGGGAGATGGAGAGACTGGTGACTGCTGTAATTCAGTTCCTTTCCCACTGAAAATGGCTCTTATTAAGTGGCTCCTGGATTATGTAGGAGACTGAGCATACCACCTCACAGTTAGCAGTCATAAGAGAGGCACCGAACCAGTTTGCTCTCCAGTCTGCCACACAGACGTCCATTCAGTACACTGAACATTTTTCATGAAGCTCTCAAATAAGGTATAGGCATGACCTTTTATGGACCTATTTTTATCTTCATGCTAGCAGAACGCAGAAGTTGAATGGACCTTTGTTCTTTTGTTGTGATCCCATATATTAAACTGTATCATTAACACAGCAAAATTTAGCATCACATTTATTAGTTTTTTACTCTTAAAGCAGTTACTGTTGCTTTAAGAGATTTTGGATGTAAGAATTTAGCATTTCTACTAGCATCAGTGCCAGGTTTATTTCCAGCAAACCAATCAAGATGCAGTATTTCAATAATGTTCAGATTAATGAACAAAACATGCAGAACTGTGTAGTGGTTGCTTGCAAGTCAAGGAGGAAAGCCCACCCTGCCCTCCAGGCAAGCACTGTTCCCACCCTGCCCTCCAGGCAAGCACTGTCCCCACCCTGCCCAACAGGCAAGCATCGTTCCTAGGAGTCTGGGCTTATGTACTATAAAAGGATAAACAGGATTTATGCAGATTGCAGGAGAGCAAAATTGTTGCAATGCATCAGTTTGAATGTTCGAACAGTTTCTTATTATTAGAATTTAAATGACTTTCTTTCAGTCGCCCTGTATTCTTTGATACTTATCAGGCTAATCCTACTCTCCTCTGCAGTTTGCACTCCGAGCTACATTAATTAGCATAGTGCCAGGCTGGCAAGAAGAAAGAGAGAGAGAGAGAGAGAGAGAGAGAGAGAGAGAGAGAGAGAGAGAGAGAGAGAGAGAGAGAGAGAGAGAGAGAGAGTACATATAGATAGAAGGCATGTGTTATTACTGTTTGTTTAATTTAGTGTCCTTACACAATGCAATTTAGGACGATGGTTACATTTTACATTTGTAAACAATAAAAGGAATGTCTCTTGTTTAAAGCCAACCTGTTTCCTTCCGGTTGTAACTGTTGCAGGACCAGTGTTAACATCGCATTGGGGAAAACCCTCCTGGATTTACAGTGAAACCAGTGCTGTGCATCTATGTGCAGAGTTGCTGGACCAAACTACCACTCCTCCCACAGACAGGGTACTGTAAACAGCACATCAAAGGAGGAATAGAGAAAGCTGTGTGTGTGTGGGTGCAATATTATGCCATTTATCTCTCCCTTGGGCAATGCTGCAAACACACATTTCCATAAAGACGGCTGCAGTAGACAGAGGTGGACAGGTTCAGGTACACTAAAACTCACACACACACACACACACAGACACACACACACATACCCTTGCACACATACACACTCACACACACATACACAGAGACCCTCACACGCAAACGCACGAAGACGAAGACGAAGACAAAGACGGTTCGTGAGAAACCACTTTCACTCACAAACAAATGAAAATTAATTGTAATTTCTTTGCGTAAATTATAGTGGGGATTAGTGTAGCCTCTGCTCATTGATACCAGTTCATTGTCTGTTCTGCTGATGAGACGCGCCTCTGTGGAGGAATTAGGCTGGATTGCAAAGTGTATGTGTATGTGTATGTGTGTGTGTGTGTGTGTGTGTGTGTTTGTGTGTGTGTGTGTGTGTGT
>JAOYMR010000018.1:6394557-6405714 GCA_025802075.1 Tenebrosternarchus preto | reverse complement strand
CAAAATCTGTCGATGGAGATAGAGGAGGGGTGTATTTAATTCTAATGTATAATTTTAAGACCTAATACTAATGACTACCTTAATGATATGTATAAGGGAGCCAGAAATGCGTGCAAACAGCTTTTATTATATGCCAAAACAGCTTTTATTATCCCATGTTTTCTGTCATAGGCGGCCCACAAGAAACTGACTGGATTGTCTTAATTGACAGTTTAGGGGGAGGCACTCTAGATACACAACCGTATGTGCACCCAAAAATTTCTTTATGTGGCCTACTATCAATCCTGAAAAAGAAGTAGGCGTCTAGATAACGATTTGAACTTGCAAATAACAAAGTAAAGAATTTGGTATGAGGCTACCTGTTGCTTTGTTAATTACTGGAGCAGAAGCGTGTCAAAAAAACAAATTCAAGCACGGCTTGAATAAAAGGCCAATGAAGCACGGTGCTTCGGCGTCGCGTGCTTCAGCAGGCCAATGAGAACGTGTAAAAGCGCCTGTGTAAAACAAGCGTGTACTTTGTGGCGCGCGTGGAAGGTGTGAAGCGGCAAAAACAAGAGTCATCACTGCTTTCGTTACACCGCTCGGTGCTTACGGACCTGAGACTTGGGCATTTATTTGTGGAAGGAACAGTGAATCCTGTCCTGTTTTGAATGCCATTTGTCGTCTTGCAAGGTAGGTGTTATGCAAAATATGGTCAAATACGTCATTGACTTCACTGACCGCACACCAAGTTGTTTTCAAAATAAATGACCACCTAATCACTTCTTTCTGGTGAGCTATCAAAGCTAGCTATACTATCGTTCAAATATACTCATGCTCCGAGAAGAACGTTATTAAACATAATTTAACCTCGCTTATTAGCTGTGATTTCGTGAGAGTTTAGGTGTGTTTCTATGGGATGTTTCGTGGTGTATTGAGGATGCAATAATGCTGCAATGCTGGGTTGAGCATAATCAGAAAACGACATTCTCATAATCACGAACTGTCGAAATGACAAGCTAGCAAGCTAGGTTAGTTCTCTGGGTAGGTTCATAGTCTTCAAATCTCTCACTGACCTTAGTTAGCAAGCTAGCTAGCCAAGGAAAAGATTATACTCATAATTAGTTAGCTAACTGCATAGTTTGTCTTCAGGTTCTCATTCCCTGTCTAATTTCTCATTCATACGTTGGTATTTTTACTCTTTCTAGCGACAAGATGTGCATTTGGCGTTTAGACTATACGCAGATCCAGCAAAGTAGCTAGCAGCTAACGCCTTCCCTTTCAGAGAATTTACGGTTATGATGCCGAGAAAGCTGGTGGCCAGTTTTCTCACTTAAGCAGGGCTGCAGTTTTGACTTCCCCCGTCTTGTGAGCAATGCTGTCAGCACAGGAAGGTGAGTTCAAGAGTTCTCCGCAGTCAGAGGCAGTTGCGGTCCTGTGCAGCTGGCCTGTGCATCACAGTACTACATGCTGCTCTAAAAATAGAAAGATCACCAGTTCTCCCGAGCAAGTTGCTTCCTAATCTGAATCAGTGAAACAAAGGGACATCATAAGTCTTATTTTATTAACAAAATCAGTTAGATTTTGACCGGCTATCTAGGTAGATGTAAAAATAGCAGAAATAAAGAGTATTGAACGTGCGCATGTGTCTTCTTGTGGTCAAATTTCTATACGTGTATAGTTGTGTTTGTGCGCTGGCAGGAAGGATATGTGGATGCCGTGTGTATGCGCGCGTGTGTTTTTTATTTAATTAACTAGTGTATGCATTGCATTTTTCATATCTCAGGACTTGGTCGAAAGGCTCAAGATCCTAATGAGTTTTGTTCTAAATCCAAGAACAAGAGAACAAATGATTGTGATTCCTGATCAGGGCCTGTTCTTGTATGACTGATGCCATATTATTTACTCAGAACTGCTGTTTACTGCTTGTTTATACTTGAAGAATTAGAACATTCTCAACAAAAGGAGTCTTGATCAGATTCAGTCTTAGGATACACAGTGCCTAAACAGGCTATTAGTAATGAACTGTCAAATATGAATTTAGCCACCGCCTGTTAGAGCTAAATGCGTTTTCCTAAAATTATCCTCGTTGAACTCAACACTTTAATATGTGTGGAAACAGTTTGTATTGGATTATATATGTGTATTGTAGATCAGTGGATTGGTTATGTGTCCAGGGGACACATGAAACACATGAGAGTTTTAACCCATGGTTAGATTGGATAATTCCTCTTAACATCACATGCCAAACATGCTAAAATATCTTGCAAATATTTTGAAACTCTCTTGAACCATATATGAATAAATAAGATGAGTAGTTTCCCCCCCCCTTGTTTTCTGTGGTAATGTGGTCTCCTAACTAGGTTACCAACATCCTCTTTTGAGGAGTTCTTTGTCCCCTCCTCTTCTTACCACATGACCTAAGAAATATTTCTAGAATATTAATATTTGAGCTGAGGTACATAAAGACTAGCATTTTGCCACTTGAGTGGATATACAACAGAGATTGTAAAGCATCCACACTGAGTCATTGGTTAAATTATACAGTTACAGAACTCCTCAGTGCATCGTCTGGTAGAATCTCCCATTTCAGTGGTTAGAGGGGATAGAAATCCTGTTTGTGAAGAGGATTTGTAAGTAGTTATCTCAAGCATAAAGTGAACAATGCTTGACCAATGAATCTCCCCACAGCCCCTTAAGGTTTCATTGATCTAGGCATGACGTGGTTACAGTTATGACTTTGAACTTGCTTTATTATTGCTACAAAATGTGATTAATTGATAAAGTATATATGATTTGAAATACATTATTAAATAGGTACAAATTAGTAGGTCTAATTAATTCATAACACTGTAACTACCAGTAATAACACAGAATTATTGGCTAGGTCAAGGACTGATGAGTACGGTTTCTCAGATAGCTTTGCTAACAGTTTTAATAAACAGATATTTTGTAAATCTGTTTAACTTGAAATGATCCTAATCTGAAGTGACAGAAGAATCCTCTCGGATATACTGAAGGGAGGTCATTAATTAAGAGTTAAAGTGCTTTTCACACCAAGTTCTAATTTATACAAAAAAGAAATCAAAAATCCATTTACATCTGTTTTTGTTTGAGTGCTTCCAAACCTAGTTTATCATACCAATTCAAATCTCCACTGGCATGGAGCTATACTTTGTGAGCAAAAATATGCTGTAGTGCATTTTGGGTCCAAACCACAGTGTTTCTTTTGTATTCCATCTAGTGTGTTGGGATGCTGTGTGGGTTTGTGTGCATCAGGGTTGAGGGACTGTGAGGAAAGTAATGAGGGTTTAGCTGGTGGCAGAAAAACAAACTGTTCCCACACCAGAAGGCTTTAGAAATGTACACACAGCCTCATTAGAATTCCAGTTCTTTCTAACCATAGTTGTGTGTGTGTGTAATTTTGCTCTGTATCTGTGTTTTTCAGTGGCTAGTCTGAAAAAGAGCTGCAGCAGCTGATCAATAACACTGATAATATAACATGAGGAAACAAATAATTTATTGGTTGGCTAAGTAGCTTGACAACTCGACCTTACTGAGTGGGACGGCGACTTAATAGCTTATTACTTTTGTTACTTTAAATATTATAGTAATAAAAAATATTCTCTTGTCTTTGAAAGGCATCACAATAAAGGAATTCTGTGATGCCTTTCAAAGAAAAGACCGGAGGTTTTCATTTTGTTTTTTAAAAGCTTTTAAATTTGCATGAATGAAAATGTTCACTGCATCTTCAACTCTAAACAATTCTCTGGTCCAGTGATTAGAGATGCACAATTTTGGCTTTGTTTATTATTTGTTTACAGCCAATCTGTGTTGCAATTTTATGACGTAAATAGTGTGAACCAGAAACTTTTTGGACTGCTAGTCCAAAAGCAAAATGTCATCTGTTTGAAAATATTTTGTGGTATGTAGTGAGGATGTCAAAAGTACTGACTGTATGTCATGAAATTCAACTGAGGAGGAGGAACATTCAAGACGCTACAGCTAAATTGATTTGTCATATGAAAACTCATCACCACAGCCAATATGATGAATAGCTATAGAAAATTATCTGAAAACTGCAGAGACAAAAGCTTTGCCCCTTACTCAACCATCATTAATGACAGTATTTCAGAATTTCAAAAGCTGTGGCTGAGATAATACAAAAGCAGAATGGCATGGCAGTCAGTATGATGGAATTCATCATGTGTTTAGATGCTAATCCATTTTTGGTTTTTGGATGATGAGGGATTCGACTGGATCCACGATGCACAACACTGTGTCATCACCGATCCATAATATACTTAAAGGTAATGTCACTGCAGTCGGTTTTACAACCAGTACATGGAACTCTGATGTAAGTCCAGTATTCATGCTCAGAGATTTCTGGATTTCATGCAGCCTTTTGCACTTACAGTTGGCAGTTGATGAAGTGCTTGAAACCCGGAACATTCCGAAGATCAGTGTCCATGGAGTTCTGCAAGAAAATGCACATATTATGTCTAACATAATGAAGGACAGATCATTTAAGGACAAAAGTTTGCCCAGCATGGCACAAGCTTCATCTAGTGCTAAACGAAAGTACGCTTACGTTTGAGCGTTGGAGACATTGATGGATTTGGAAGAAGAGTTGTTGGTTAAACAGGCAGATCTTGTGTACTCCCAACTTGCAGAACGCACAGATGCAACATGGCCAGTCAAAGACAAGGCCTGAGCCAGATCAGCCTGACAGATGGAAAGAACGTATTCTATGCTGCAGAGTATTATGGAGCTAAAGCATATTCTTTGGGTGCATGTGCAGCAGACTTGCCAGCTACCCTTAATGCAAACCATTGGTGATGAACTGGGAATTTGCTCCCACTAAAATCAGTTGAGAGTCTTACAAAAGAAGCCAGTTCCTCCATAGCAATTGCATCAGATTTCTTTCCATTGAAATGCTGCACTGAAACGTTTCTTAAGAAAACGGTAGTACTGAACATGGATGGTAAAAAAAAAAAAAATGCTGTTTTGAAATCAGCGACATTAAATAAGAGCCCCTTTACTGTGTGGCTACAGTCCTTAATATAAGGTAACAGTAATTGTGTTATTATAACTGTTATAGCAAGCTTATTACAATATGTACAATCATGTATGGCATAGTCTAATTATAATTTTTTTTAATTAAAGATATGATTATCGATATATCCTCCCAACACTGTCAAACAACAAACACAGGATATTCCTGATGGAAAAAAAACAAGAATCCAGAGTCTAGGTGCACTGTGCAAGAGAGAATACAGGCACCATTGGAGAAAAAAAAAACGTGTAGAGTGTTTTTAATGGAAGAAAATGCTGAAGTGGAGCAGGAAATCAGCAGCACTTCAGATCTGCATCTGAGAAGCTTCTTGTCTGAGGCTCCGATTCCAACAGCTGGAAGTGAGCAGCACTGTTGGGGCTGCAAGACGAACAAGACTTGAAGTTGCCTGAGTTTACCTGTCGGCACCCTGCGCCAGTGCAGACTGTGAACGTCTGGTTGAAAAGGAATAGGCCATCATGTGATAAGGGTGAAAGGCTTCTTTTTGTGAAAACGTGAACTTCCCAGCAATGTGTAAAAAGAGGCTGCAAAATAGAATGTTGCCTCTATTTTAAGTAAAGGCTGTGCATTGTACTCTCCTTGTGTTTTGATGTATTATTTATTTGTGTTGATTTTATATTTCTTTTAAGAATTTGAAATGGCAGCTTGGCAGTAAATATTGTTTCCTTAATGTCCACATATCTGCTGTGATGTACGTTGATAACAACTTAATGTTATGAAAATGATTTTCATTTAAGAATTTAAAATGGCAGTAAATGATGTTTGTTTCAACATTAGTGTGGGTGATAAATAGTATTAGAAATGTGCTGCTGCATGTGATTATTTAAACCACACACACAAAATAAAATCAGAATGTGTTTATTTAGTACACACACACACAAAATCAGAATGTGTTTATTTAGTACACACACATGCACAATAAAATCAGAATCGGCCTTAATAATGTATGATTGTTATCGGTACTAGTGATGGCATGAAAAATAACATCCATTGTTTAACCATGCTCAAGGTTTGTGTGTATGATGGAGATGATGGCCTTTCAGACTGAGATGCAGTTCTTTTGTTGTGTTTATGTGAGGTAATCCTCAAAGAACCCAAATAATGATGTGAGGCCAGACTTATGAAATATTTAAAAAAAATCTTTTTTTTTTTTAATATAAGATGTTCAGTGTACCAGCAGAACACAGGCACTGCCAAAATAGACCTACCTAATCTCTATAAGAATGAACAGCTATGCTGTATAGTGTCTTAAATGCATGTTCCTCTTCTGATGTTAGAAACCATGTTGATGTAACTCGAAACTGCCCCCTTGTGTCTTGTGACACACACACACATACACGTGTATATATATTTGTGTGTGTGTGTGTGTGCTTGTGAAAAATGGAGGATTACACTTTACTAGCAATGTGATGATTAGCCTCTGGAAGATCCTGAAATGAACAATATGACACAGTCGGTCTTTAAATAGGAAAAAAAAACTAAATAGTAAAAAATTTCAAAAACTTATTAAAAGCAGCAGGGGTTACTTATCTCAATACTCCTTCTGGTGAGGCACCCCAGTAAAAGTGGAGTGCTGAAGGTGCCAGTGTTTTTTTTCAGCCATCTTGAAGCCAGTTTGCCATGGTATTTGAGATTTACTGAACAACTCACTACAAAAATTGTGAGATGACTTCAGATGTAGTTTTCACAGTGCTAATTGCTATAAGCTTCTCACTCTTGTAACTCCAATAAAAGCAGCTAAAAAAAAAACAGCTCCAATAAAACATTAGTAAATACAAAACACAAGATCTGGGCACCCAACATGTTTTGATTGATTATCTACATCTGGGATGAGGGTAAAAAGATTAAAACAAGATTTTTGCCAAACTCTTCTTTGAATATATCTATGTATATTTTAAGAGCTTGAGTTCAAAATATCTAGCTCAAAAAAAGAGGAATACTAGATCATGCTAAATATGATGGCTTTAAGTATCCACAAGCCTTTACATCAGCTCTTTTGCCTTGTTGCAGACTGTTAAAAATCTGAACTGTGTTCTATTCGGAGTGACTACATTGCTGAGAGCAGCGTTTAAGCGCTAGTCGCGCTATGGTGAAGATTACGTAGACATGCCACTGTAAGAACAGGCGTAAGCAGAGTGTGGGGGCGGAGCTGTAAGAACTGGCGTGAGTAGAGTGGGGGGGGCGGAGCTGTAAGAACAGGCGTAAGCAGAGTGGGGGGGCGGAGCTGTAAGTTCGGGGCGCTGGATTCTAGGATGGATGAGAGCCAGGGTTCAGTACCACAAAGTGGAATGTCGTGCTGGAGCTGCTGTAGTCTCCATACTCTGGACTAGGACTAGCAAAGAGACGCTCACTACTGCAGCCTGCGGGACAGACGGTAACTCCAGATTCTCTATGGCAGAGAATGCTGCATGTACCAAGGTTGGGGGCCTTTGGCCATCGCAGAATGCTTCAGGGTTGTTTTAATGAGTTTTGGATTGAGTTGAAGTGTGTGCTGAAAGCTCAGTTGTACGTGCTGCACCAGTGGCCAGGGCTGCCTGTATGTCTTAGGAACTTAGGTGATGCTTGACCAGTGTAAAGGCACTTGTCCTGTATTGGTAAACAGTTGCAGGTACAACAAGACGAGACTGAAACAGGCCCGTCCTGAACAAACTAAACTTTCCCAGATGAACTGGCCAAATTATGCTTATTCATCAGTGTTTTCCAAGCACTTTTTTTTTTTTGTTCTCAGTAAACACGAACCGTCTCATCTCTAGGTCACATTTATGAAAACGAAGCAACTTAAAGAAGCACAGGTGTGTTCTCAGCTGTTGACAAGGCCATGACACTGCTGTACCATGTACCATACATTTTTTTTTTTTTTTTTTTTTTTAATTTAGCAAAGACAATGTTTTGGTTCCAGAGGGTCACGTATCGTAGCAGCAGAGGAGCTTTTCCAGCACAATCACTGAATCCATGGTGTGTGATGGGCTTCCACTAGCAAGCCTTCAAAACACAGCAGCTGTTGTTTCACTAGCAAGCCATAACAGCGCAGCTGTGGTTTCCTCCATTTCCTCACATCCATCTCTGCGTCTTATGCCTACTGTGGGTCCATATGCTTCACTCTCACGCTGACTGTGCAGAGAGGTGTGTTTATGTCATGTGAAGGGGTGGGCGCATGCTTTATAATGCATCTGTTCCGCACTCTATTCTGTGACGCACACTCTTGAGTCTCACTCCACAATCTCTCTGCCTGTCTGTCTTGTCCTCTCTGTCTCTCCTCACCTCTCTGCTTCTGCTATTTCCCTCCTCTCTCTGTTTCCTTCCCATCTCTATCTCTCTCTATCTCTCTCCCTCTCTCCCTCCCTCCCTCTCTCATGCACATTCGCATTCACTCAGGCACATAGGCGCACACACACTGACGGGAGCTCGGCGCAGCGAGGCTCAAGACGCTTACCGCTCCGGTCTTCTGCCCCCCTCCCCGCCTCCGTTCCGTCTCCCGCGGCCCGTTCCCCGCTGGTCGATCGCGCCGACACGGCCGTGCCCGCCCCGCGCTCCAACCCTGCCGAGTAGGGAGCGCTGCATCAGGCGTCAGCGGAGGAAAGAGGTGGGTAATCGAGAGCCATGACTGGATCTGTCGTCACTCTTCTCTCACCGCCACCCCCCCGCCTCCCATGTCTGCTGTAGCGTGAGTCTGAAGGGGTGTGTGTGTGTATGTGTTGTGTGTAAAGGACAGATGCTGTGCGGAGAGAGGTCTGTCTGTCTCTCTGTCATCGCTGTTCTCCCACTCTCATCCTTTTGGTTGTAGCTGGTGCACTGAGGCATACCTGCATACCGTATCACACTGCCAGTTATTTTTGTCTGCCTGTGCCCCTGAGTATTTCGCATTTAACGCAAGCCGTCTCCTCTTTAATGCATGTCTGGGCATAAGCATGACTCGCCACGTAAACTAGCTGCATGAAAATCTGCTCTTCATCCGTCACTTTGTCAGCTGGAGGTAAGTAGCCTAATTCTACCTGCTGCAGTGCTCGTCTCTCGCCTGCAAATCCTGCTTTTATGCAACACAATTCAGCCTTTGATATTCCGGCTTTTGATGACTCTTCCAGCCCTTCTGTGACTGCATGAACCTTCACCGTGTTGTGACTGCATTGTTCATCGGATCAGCACAGCGGATCCGACGGTTGTCGTACGCGCCGCTTTGCTGAAGTGGAAGTTGCATCTCGTGCTGGGACGTGTGGACAGGTTTGCTCGGGGGGGGTTGGCACAGGGCCAAGGCTAGGGAAGTGAAGGTAGGCGCAGGTTGCAGGGTTTTGGTGCAGTAAGTTGTTGAGGGAGGAAGTACCGTCAGAGAAACCGGGTTCTCCCTTTGCAGTCAGTGAGATGGCACACAAAATAATAATAATAATGTCCGTAATGCCGTGTAGTGATGATGTATTCTTTTTAAGGTATTACGTGTTTTCTTGACAATTCAGTATTTGCGTTGATTTAATGTGTTTTCGGTTTAATTACGGCATGTGATAATCACATGAATCGCTGCCTTTGCTGCTCTGCACCAGTATGACTGTGCAGTCTGTTTGTTTTACTGGACAATTCTAAATGATCCATGAAACAATATATCGGCCCAGTGAATATTAATACTTTTTCTTTATGTGGAAAATTCTTGCTGGGTAATAGTACTTGGTTGACATTTGATATTTTAACTTAATCCTGTTACTAGTTTTGGAGTGAAGAAATTCGAAAATGACTATCTGCTCTCATTTTAAAAAGTGCATGTGGACAATGCTTTTTGTGAAAAAAAAACTAAGCTTGATACATTATAGCGGAAACTTATTTTAAGGTCTCAAACTTCAAGTTGACATAAATGTTAGTGAGAACTGTGTACATATGACCTTAGGGACCTGAATGCTGCCCATAAATAAAAAGTCTTTATTTACTACTTTATTCTACTACTGCAAGGGGTGGGTGCAAAGAAATATAATGGAATTAATTTGGCATTTCCTTATTTATGTGTTACTTGGTATAGTATCTAACAAATGCATAATTACTATTAAGACTTAGCAAGGATGACTGCTCATCTTTTTATTAGTTAGCTGCTTCCTACTTTTACATACTGTGTACTCGCGCCACAGACGTATCTACATTTACATACTGTATACTCGCGCCACAGACGTATCTACTTTTACATACTGTGTACTTGCGCCACAGACGTATCTACTTTTACATACTGTATACTCGCGCCACAGACGTATCTACTTTTACATACTGTGTACTCGCGCCACAGAAGTATCTACTTTTACATACTGTGTACTCGCGCCACAGAAGTATCTACTTTTACATACTGTGTATTCGCGCCACAGACGTATCTACTTTTACATACTGTATACTCGCGCCATAGACGTATCTTCTTTTACATACTGTGTACTCGCGCCACAGATGTATCAGCACTTTGAATATCATTGGCTGTAGGCTCAATCTGATATTACACAACATGCACTTAGCTGCTGCCTATTCCTTTTCAGTTATATCAATATGGACATGACTGTGGTATGGTATGACTCTTACAAAAACATTCAGTGGTGCAGTTTTAATGCCGCTTGCTTAATGTGCTACGTTTCCATCTTTGGCATTTTGGTCTACTAAGGTCTTGGGTTTCTGTCTGATTGAAGTTTTTCCATGTTCTCCCCAAGTTTGCATGAACTTCCTTTGGGGTCTTTGGTTTTCCTCCCACAGCCCAGAAATACGGAGGTTATGTATAAATTGGCTACCCTAAAAATTGTAACTGTATGCTTGCCATCCCAACGATGCTTGGTGCTGTGTCCCAGCTATGTTCCTCTCTCCCCATCCTGTGCCTTATGCAGTCCCCCAGGGGCCTGCAGTTTCTGGTTGAGAGTATGCTTTGTTTCTTCTCCCTGGTGTTTTACTGGATGTAAAAGTGTTGTTGTGTGTTGACTGTAAAGTGTTTTACTTGGGTACTAAGAAGTAATAAGTAGAACTTCATGCCATAATACACCATATTGCCAAAAGTATTCGCTCACTCATCCAAATGACTGCGCACCAGTGCACAAAGCAAGGTCCATAAAAACATGGATGGCAGAGTCTGGTGTGGATGAACTTGACTGGCCTGCACA
>JAOYMR010000018.1:6369487-6394457 GCA_025802075.1 Tenebrosternarchus preto | reverse complement strand
CCCCCCCCCCCCCCCCCCCCCCCCCCCCCCCCCCCCCCCCCCCCCCCCCCCCCCCCCCCCCCCCCCCCCCGATCTCATCATGTACTTAATCGATACGTTGATATATTGATAGTTACCTGAGATACACGGGCTGTTATTTTAACTACATTTAGTATCAGCACATGGTATCACAAAAACCATGGTATTTACAAAATGTTGAATAAAGATCAGTAGCGACACAGCAATGATGGAGCAGTGAGATCTGTGAAGTTGAACAAGGGCAGTGCAAAATGTCACATTGTGCCTAATTGGTCATGACCGAGTGAATCTAGAGTGGATTCCAGAGTGAAAATGTGCATGTACACAAATAACAGGAAATGATGACTCATTTGAAACCCTTAATATGCACATCTGCAGGGCGTCTTCTTCAGAATGTACATAATTGAATAAGCCTCATATCCCTGTTACCACCTTACATATCCATTAATGTCAATGCAAAATACGTCACGAATACTTAAATATGGGGTTTAACTATTCGTTATTGTATGAGATCTGTGACGAGCGCAGTGAAAAGCAAAAAAAAAAGAGCAGAATGTAAGATGGAAGTGCTTGTGAAGGAGACTGGGATGAAGATTAGGTGGCATTAGAATGTAGAGACCAGAGGCGTCTGTCTTTAAAAACCCAATGTTGCACTCAGTAACGTAACATGCATGAATGTGTGTATCATTTTGGCCTTCTGTCATCTGCACCTTGTGGTTCAAGTAGTTCTTGTAATTATTTTCATTTATATTCACGTTTATATGAATAATTGTACATTTGTATTTGCATACTTGCATAAAGAAACTATATATGTGTGTGTGTGTGTGTGTGTGTGTGTGTGTGTGTGTGTGTGTGTGTGTGTGGTATTCCTTATCCCTCTCTGAGCCTGATGCAGGTCCCAACGGTGGTGGCTGCTGCTTCTCACTGGCGTCCTTGAGTTTGAGAAAAGTGCTCTATAAATCTAACATAATAAATATAATAAATAAACATGCAGTTTACCGTTTTTGTCCTCAAACAGGATTGTGTCGTGCACTGGGGCTCTTCACAAAAAACAATAAAGAGCATAAATGAGAAGGTCCAAAGCACTTGGACAGTTTCCAGCCTTCATCTGCCATCTGCAGCCACTGACCTGGCAGGACAGCAGGCTGAAAGCTCCGAACAAAGGCTCTTAAGGCGATCGCAGACTTCACTGATATTTTGTCAGGAGAGGAATTATGTCACCGTATCATTATGTTTGCCAACACTGCAGCTTCTGAGCAGCCACTTACTAAGTGAATCGGAAAACAGATGTACAGCTGTCGAAAGGACATCGAATGTGGTTATCCTGTCAGAACCGGGTTCAGTATATCTGCAAGTCAGCCAAAAGATTGCTGTGCATTACAATGTTCCTGGATTCCTGGTTTGTGGAGAACGCTTAGCTGCAGAACATTTTATGGAAAGGCAAAAGCCAAAATGTAGATGGAACAGGACCATCCAAGAGTGTCCTTGAGATGAGAAGGAGAAGGACGTCTCCCAGTCTGATGCATTTGTATTTTTCAGCATATTCTATGATAATAGCCAAAACACTTAATTGCTTATTGGCTGTTAGGAAACAAATGCATCCTAAACTTTTAAACAGTGTCTAGGCTTTGCTAATTTTGTTATGCTTTATGTAGGTTTAGGTATGTAGGTTTATCAAGGTTCATCATTTGCAAATAAATTTTAAAAAGCCCTGTTCCTTGATCACTGAACTTAAATTGCTCTTGTGAGTGCAAAAAAAGGTTTAATAACTGCTCATTAACTTTCCAAAATTCGCAGGAATTATTTAGAAGGTGCTGCTCTTCATGATGCTACAAATTCATGAGGAAATTAAAGCATTTTTCTCCTCTGATTGAAGTAGTTGGGAAGTTTGCGCTGAATCCTTGGAAAGAGGGAATACCTTATTCCTGCCGTCATCGCTGGCTTTGACGGGCAGTTTTTTTGAGAGAACAAGGTCATGTTGATGTGGCTCTGTGGTGCCATGCACTGAGGGGCTCATCAGAGTCTGTCACCACTGTACATAAGTGCAGTGAACAGTGAAATGAGAGGTGGGGGTGTGGAATGTTGTTCCGTGTAAACGTGTTTGGGGAGTGAGGTGTCCTCTACACCATTCATGGTACCTCCATCACAGTAACTGCACACCTTCACAGAAGAAAGTTCATGCAGCTTTGTGCTTTTCGGACTTTCTGAAGGAAATGCCTGGAATTTTTTCCAACTTTTGTTTTTGCCCCAATATAAACATTTTTTTTATTATTATTATTTGAAACTTTTTGCTACAATAGCATCACCTACAGGTTCATTTTTTTTTTTTTTTTTAAAGATTATTATTATTGGATGGCTCAAAATGCTTAGGAACGCTGTGCCTATTTTTCTTTCATTTGTATGATGTATTACTGTAATTACTGATATAATTCTGATATAAAGCCTATTTTTGGTGAAGAGGAATGAAAGGATGCATGTACAGATGTAAGGAGCAGTGCTTCATGGTGCAGGTGTTTATGTATAATACATAGAGAACATGGCATGTTGTAGCCTGCATTCTAATGCCTTGTGTGAAATGTGCATGTACCACATGTGCAGTACCACATGCACGATCTGTCCAGAATCACCCATTAAAAACTGCTTATAGACTCTGTTATTACTATTGTTTGTTATTGCATAGCACTGCGACACTGAGTCTTCTTGTCAAGACGACAGATTGGTAGATGCAAGACTCGTTGTTGAGGAGTAGCACCATCTAGTGGCGTGTGTGATTTCCTGCATTTGATTCTCAGCGCTGCATCGTCTGTGGCTTTTGTGTTTTTGCTTTTGGTTGTACTCTGAATACCAAGATGTTGAAATAAATATACATACCCACACACTATCTTTGTCTTTCCTCCATGTAAGAGGCCCTGCGAGGTGAGAGGCAGAGCTCCTGGTGATTTGAAGAGAGAGAGAGAGAAGAGAGCGCGTGACACACCCCTCCTCGTCAGCAGGCTGACCACATACTCCACCCTCCCGCCTCCATGTATCCGGAATCTACCACGGACTCCCCTGCTCGCCTTTCCCTCCGACAAACCGCTTCACCGGGCATGATATACAAGTTAGTCGCTCGTCACCCATCATATGCACACATGCACATCCACACTGTTCAAACCATGAATATTCATGAGCTTGTAAGTGTATGATAAGTCACACTTGTAAAAATGAAGCAAACGAAAACTGTAATGGTATTTTTGATTCTGAGGTTAAGATTTAACTTGATTTTTTAGAAAAAATTAACCGTATGTATTAAAACAATTGCAGTGTATCAAGGTCCTTGTGCAAGAAAGTGATCTTATAAAACTGCAGTTGAGCTTTGAACAATCGAAAAATCTGAACTGCTTCATATAACACCTTATATAGCTCAGGACGGTATCGAAGGAGGAGACTGCAAGGTGTATATTTTGATACATCAAATGTACTGTTTTCAGTTTATTGGATTTGAATGGTCTTGTGTATTATCAGAGGTGCACTGGTGTGTAGGATGTATGGAGGTCATTGTTACCCTCAAGCTCTAGTCTCCCACTCTTACTTAGACAGTGTGATTGGATTGTGTGATCTGAGACATGTGGCATGATATCCAGTGTGACTGTCCTGAGGTGTGTGTGGGTGTGTGGGTGTGTGTGTGTGTGTGTGTGTGTGTGTGTGTGTGTGTGTGTGTGTGCGTGTGTGCGTGTCTGTCGTAAAGAATAGTTGTTAGGCAATCATACTCCTTACCAGAGATACATGGTCACATAGAATTACGGTGACTATGACAGTGGAAGGATTCAAAGACTGTAGTTTATTCTACCTTTGTCATATTAGACAACTGACCTGAATGAACTAAAATGTAAGACCCTTACAATTACAGCTAAACTCATTAATTGTAAATTACCATAAAATTGTGAATTTATTCAAATGATGTTGTAATGCATATTTTTGTATTTTTGCACAAGGCACTTTTTATGTAAATGTCTCACTTTCCCCATTGTTAGGTTCAAATGCACCTAGAATAACTATAGTTGAACAAATACCATACTCAACTGGACAAATCTTGTCAGTGATGCAATACAAGTAGGTGACCATGTTGTAACAAAGCTGGGCAGTTTGTGTAATGCTCAGGACCAGGGTTACACATTCCATTTGATTGCCATTGAGGAAACTTGTGTGAATTTAACCCACTTCTGTTACCGTGTCCGTTGTTTACTCCCACAAGAGTGCAAATGCCCAGCAGGTGGTGCTAGAGGCTCAAACCATCATGTCGTGTTCCTGGAATGCTGCTTTGGCAGGATTATTGTACTCTATAGTACATTAAGAGTTAGAATAGTAAATGCTACAGTGTGGTATATGTTACATATCTAATGGACAGTTTACTGGGCTTGTATGTTTCATTTTGATTGTAATACGTATTGGTTTTTACCGAAAGCTTCAGATGCTTTTAAATGGAAACATCAAGGTCTTTAGACCCGGTTTTACTTGTTCTGGTTTCGTTAAATGACATGTAACTAATTACTATGTATTGTGTAGAATTTAAAAAATGTTTGAAGCTTCATTGTTTTAAACATGTACGCTCATAACACCTGTGCATTTCTATTTGCATGACCGTTTCTGTGACCCTTAGCTGTGTCATGTTTTACACTTTATAAATAATTCCATCTCTGGTCTTCCTTGCTGCTGTATTAAACTTAGTCCATCTCTTTTTCCATCTCTTCTGCTTCCTTGCCTCAGTGCACGGTATGGGAGTCCCAAACGTCAGCTACATTTCTACAGGTACCTGTTCAATCTGATGCTCTTCTGTCACATTGACACATCTCTCTGTCTGTCTCTCTATCCCTCCATCTGTCTGTGTCTATCTATCTATCTATCTATCTATCTATCTATCTATAAACATACAAACTAGTGTACCTTTAAGTGACACTGAGGCTGGTAGTACAGGTACAGGTAAGTAACACTGGTGTTGGATGCTATTACTTACTGCAAGTGAGTGTCTCTCATCAGATTACATGTAAAACCTTCTAGCGGTTTCCCTGAAATCTAGACTGAAAATGAATGGCCTTTTGAATTGAATTTAGAGCAAAGTGTAATTTTCAGGAAAACATTCGGACACTATTGTATCAATGCATGACTTTAGGAGATGACTGTTTCCACAGGACCTGGATTTTTGTATTACTAAATGTTCACTCTACCATTTTCTGTTTGTGGTCTATCTTCAGAAATCCAATAAGTTAAATAGCAGTTGTGGTGTTCTAGTGTCCAGAAGGTAGAATATCTATCTCTCTCCTCTAAATTGGTAGTGTTCTGTTGGTTCCATTTCTGCAAGGGGTTGTAAATTATAAGACATTACAACCCTTAACTCTGGGAAGCAGGGCTGTAATGAGCTGTATATTGAATTTTGAATTTTTTAAGTTTCCTGCATCACACATTTCTGGGCTTTTAGGCACCAAATGTCCTGCTGACTTCCCCCAGATTATCTTGTAAAGAATCGATCACCTTCTTGATGCTGAAAGCATGTGGCAGGAAAGGAGGATTATCTCTGTTCACTTAAAGGAGGATTATCTCTGTTCACTTATTCTTTTCTAGCCCTACAATAACTTGTGGATTTGCATCAAATAAGTTCTTCCTGGCTAAAATAAAGTTAGTCTTTGTTGCTTTTGTGGTGTAAAAAGTGACACTATCCCACTGTTAGTTTAACCCTTTTGAGACCAGTACAAAAATGTGATCATCTGCAAAGCTTTAGTGAGTGTCCTGTTTCATCATTTCCTTTACTACCTCCGAAGGGCAGGGAATTCCTGGTTGGAATGGCCTATTAGCTGGACTTCCATGTTTTACGTGATGCAGACATGCAAAAATTGATTTAGAAAATAAATTTTTAAACACAGGCAATGTTGGCATTGGCTGAGAACCTTTAAAACATATGAGCTTTATTGACTTAAGTCAAGGGCAATGACTGTGATTGAGCTTGTTCATTTATTTGTGGCATAAACGAACGAATGAATCTTAATGGATCTGTCTTAATGGACTTTGATCAACTTAGGAGATGATATAATGGAAAAGCATATGGTGGCACTATATCTGGGTGGGTTATAAAGTGGGATGAGTCGGTCACCTCAGTATCCATGGAAGAATTAAGCAACGGAGAGCTTTGCTGTGCTCAGAACACGTCCGTGTGATATGACCTTCTCAACTACTTTCTCTTTACATACACTGGCACCTCCTGTATCGCATCGATGACCATTAAAACACATGAAGCAACTGAAACCACCACTGTGTCAATCAACCTAACCCAGCGCCCTCCTGGACTTTCCCATAGTCCCACATGCCCAGCGCCCTCCTGGACTTTCCCATAGTCCCACATGCCCAGCACCCTCCTGGACTTTCCCATAGTCCCACAGCACTTTCCCTTCTTTTCTTTTTGTAAGTTTCTCATAAAATTTAAAGATAGAGATGGAAGTCAGGACACCCAACACTTGAGCCCTCAGAATTCATCAGATACCTTCTCATATGTTGTCTACAATGCTTTATAAATGCCTACTGCACTAAGTTTTATAGTTACACAATGGCAGTGCCTAGAAATCTTCGAGACACAGGAACCTCAGACTGTTTTTCTCTTTCTATAGAATGTGTATGTATGTGTGTGTGTGTGTGTGTGTGTGTGTGTGTGGGTGTGTGTGAGAGAGAGAGAGACAGACACACACACACACACCCACAAACAATGCAGGAGCAAGAAATAGGGATATGGGTGTGGAAGTGTTCGTATAGATCCATATGCTTAGGTCTCATTACATACCAAGATGCCTCTTGGTTTTCTTTCCTGTGGAACAACAATCAAAAGCTTTTAGCACAAAAGCCTCTGAATAATTCAGCCCTGATATTATTTGCTGTGGTGTGCAGAAACAAGCCCTGTTCTCTCTTCCCAAATGACACAAATGGATTTCCTTCATGGAATCTAGCAGGGAGGGGGTTATGGAGAGAGAGGGTGGGGGGATACTCTTTCCATCACTAATTGGTTTAGATGCTGGCTTGTAAGACACTCCCAGTTTGGGTGGATCACTGCATTGCTGGCTGCAGTCTGAGTTTATAAGGCCAGAGTGGTACCTGCAAGCCTTGTTCATGAGCCGACCTCCAAGACCTCGGGTGAGTGTCTGTCCTTGTGTGTGTGTGTGTGTGTGTGTGGGAGAGAGAGAGAGAGAGAGAGAGAGGAGATCTGGCATGGTTTTGTTTGTATACCTGCATGTTTTGGAATGGTTCTCCTGTAAGCTTAAGTTCACAGTGATATCTAATGGACAAAATGAGTGTTTTAGGTAACTCACAAGGCATGTTTGCTGGTGAATTTGCCTTTGTTGTCATGCCCCATTAATCTGTGCAGAGAGTATCTGCAGAACAGTTGGAATAGTTGGAAAACCTTAAAATTATTGTTGGCGTTTAAAGTATTTCTTTGTATTGTGGACTTCATGTTGTTGAGGAAACATTATAGAAAATCTACATTATACAAAATGATCAAGTGTCTGTAGCACTTAGCAGATCTTCTCAGGATCAATAAGTGTCTAGAGGAAAACACCCTTTATACATCCACAGAGCTTAGTGTAAAATACGGGAAGCTTATTGGAGTTCGAGTTGCACAATAATAATTTTTTTTTTGCTTTTGAATGTGATTTTATTTTCATATTTGAATTTGAAAACAGATTGTTTTTCTTTGTCAGTATGAATCGACTTGTCATGGAACCTGTCATGAACTTTTTAACATTTTTTTTATTCATTTTAAATTTGTCAACAAATTTAGCGGTCATTCAACCGATTGTGATTTGTCTTTTTGCCAGGTTTTTAATTTTTTTTTTTTTTATGCCCCCATTATAGTATCCTAACAATAATAATCCTAACAATACTCATTTATTGAAAATAAATATGAAAACATGTGCCTGACTCCTGGTTCCTGAAAGCTGAATTTCTAACACATGTAAATAATATTGTGTGACAGACACAATAAATATGAACTTAAATGCACAAAGCATTAGTGAATGAATTTCAGTACCCTAGGATCAAGCATTAGTGAATGAATTCTAGTACCCTAGGATCAAATCTCCATTTTGACAAGAATGTCTGAGACACGGTTTAGTTTATTACACAAGGAACAAGGGGTCGATTTGACACACACAACAAAGACACAAGCTTTAAATCGCTTATTCGAAAACTTTTTTTTAACATAGAAGAATATTTTACTTTAGTCATTTGAGCTTTTTTTCTGTAAAAAAAAATCCATAAAATTACTCTGAAATATTACATGCATTATTATCATTATTATTATTATTATTATTATTATTATTATTATTATTATTATTATTATTATTATCTTAGCTACTTTGTTAGAAGGGTTGTACTTGATAAATAATGATGTAGGACATAATATATTATGTATTTTGTTTTAGTTGGAATGTGTTGCACACTAAATAATGTAAGCAGCAGATAATTTATTGTAAAAATAGCATCGTTTTTCATAGAGCAGTCAAATACACACCTAGGTGCATTAGCAGGCAAAGCTCCACTTTATAGCAAGATCTTTTTGTTTCCAATTAACAAAAGAGAAAAAGAAGCGGAAAAAGCGTGTGTATATGCGTGTCATATATATTCGGTCATGACCGAAAGTGTTGGCACCCCTGAAATGAAATATTTCTCCCAGAAAAGTATTGCATATACGCATGTTTATTTCCTTTGTGCGTATTGGAACAACACAAAAAAAAGCAGATGAAAATGGCAAATTTGACGTAATTTCATTCAAAACTCCAAAACATGGACAGAAGAGAAAAATTCATGAAAGGTTGCAATGCAGGATAGTCCAGATGGTGGATTAGCAGCCCCAATCAAGTTCCAAAGAAATTCAAGCTGTCCTGCAGGCTCAGGGTGCATCAGTGTCAGCACAAACTATCCATCGACATTTGAATGAAATGAAACGCCTTGGCAGGAGACCCAGGAAGACCCCACTGCTGACACAGAGACATTAAAAAGCTAGACTGCAGTTTGCCAAAATGTGCGTGAGTAAGCCACAATCCTTCTGGGAAAACGCCTTGTGGACATGGAGCTTTATGGTAATGCTCATCATACTGCTGTTTACCAAAAATGGAATGAGGCCTACAAAGAAAAGAACACAGTACCTACAGTCAAATATGGTGGAGGTTCAAAGATGTTTTGAGGTTGGTGTCATGAAATCTGAAGATTACCAAAGAGTTTTGGGTCACAATGTAGGACCCAGTGTCAGAAAGCTGAGTTTGCGTCCTAGGTCATAGGTCATAGGTCTTCCAGCTGTGCAGTGACCCCAAACATACTTCAGAAAGCACCCAGAAATGGACGGAAACAAAGTGCTTGAGAGTTCTGAAGTGGACAGCAATGAGGCCAGATCTAAATCCCATAGATCTAAATCCCATAGACCTAAATTCCATAGAACACCTGTGGAGAGATCTTAAAAATGCTGTTAGGAGAAGGCACCCTTCAAATATGAGAGACGTGAATGAAGAGTGAAGAATTAAGATTGTTCCACAGTTCCAGTTGAGAGGTGTAAGAAGCTTGTTGATGGCTGTAGGAAGCGATTGATTTCAGTTATTTTCAGTGTGTGCAACCAAATATTAAGTTGAATCCTTTGTCACCGTGTTGAACAGTTGTCACTGCGTTGCATCGTTGACTCACACTCAGCTTTTAAAGGGAGTGAGAGGGATTCATATGATTGGATGTCGTAGCGGCACACCTAACCACACCTGTTGATTATGTATTCAGTCTAACCCAAGCTTTTGGGTGCTGTAACTACACCACTCTGTGCCAGATTAGTGTGTCTGCACAGGTTATGAAAATAGCTACATTTCTGCACCGCAGTCTTGTGCCTTATTTCTGTACTTGTGTTATAGCCACAAAAACAGAGCCCTATGTGTGTGTTGGCTCCGTAAAAAAAAAAAAAAAAAAGAACAAATTAATATGCTACTTCAAATTAAAAGCAATTCTTTCGTACATCTGACAAATTGGACTGAATATGGGCAATTGATTTGAGGTTTGCAAAAAATAAATACATTTCTGTAAGAATTTTTTTTCTGCCATACCTTAAGAGTGTTTTGGCACCAAGCGTTGCGCTGTTGCTGTTTATCAGGCTGCCATAAACTAATGGGAAGCTTAGCAAACTAATTAAGCATTTTTTCGACTCTCATTTGTCTGCTCAGATCTCCCCATGTTTCCCTGAATGCTGTTTGTCGATGGATGTCCCCTAGTGCATGTGTGAATGCAGAGGTTCTCAGCATGTGTTCCATCCGAGTCTTTCCAGCAGCTACTTCCACCTCCCTCGGACCCGGTTGCTACCGCTGCTATCGTTTCAGTCACAAAAGAGGGCGGGATCAGGTCTGATTACAAGGAGCTTGGCCACCGTACTGGGGACACTAAGCTGTTTTTTTTTTTTTTTTTTTTTTTTTTTTTTTTTTTTTTTTTTTTTCTTCCTTCCACTCCCTCCCACTTTTTTTTTTTTTCTTCAGCCCCTCCTTTAAAGCCTGTGCTATTTAAGGCGATGGCTAAGCCCGGCCAGCTCTCGCCTCTGTCCTGGTCCCAGATTCCCAAAGCTTGTTCACAATTTGTGTACCGGAAAGGTGGTGGAGGGGGGCGTGCGAGCGTTTTTTTGAGGGGGCGGCCGGGTGGGGGGGGGCGCAGGGCTGGATCATGTTTGCGGGCGGGTACGCGGGGGGGGCCGTCGGCAGGCGCCTGTCCACCCTCCCTTCCGAAAACCTACAGATCCCGAAACCGGCCGGGCCGGGAAGCGGCGTGCGCAAGAGCAGCAGCAGCAGCAGCAGCGGGGGCAGGATGCTGTCCATGTCGTATAGCGAGAGCATCCGGAGCGGCATTAGCCGCTACCATTCAGACCAGGGGCTCAACCAGGCCCAGAGGCAGACCGACCAAGCCGAGCTCCAGCGGCTCCGCGAGCAGAGGGTGGCGGCGCAGGTCAAGAACATGGAGGACTTCCTCAAGATGAACGGCCTGGCGCTGGAGGAGTGCGTGGCCTACCGGACGGGCATGAAGTACAGGTAAGGGGACCAGACCAGACCAGTGGATCGGGAGACAGGACAGAGTGGTCTGAAGCAAAATATCGGGATGCTGGATGGCTGCTTGGTGGATTAATGTTGTTCACATGTTGTCTTGTCCTGTCTTGATCTCAAGCCATTTGCGCACCTCTCTGCCTGTCTCAAATGCACTAGCAACAGGCTGGAGGTTGGATTTCACCCACGCCGCAGGAGCCCGCAGGCGCGTCGTCCTCTTGCCGTTCACTTGTTTGTCCTCTCTGTCGCAGCACTGTCTCTGCGGTGTGATACTTTCCTCCAGCCATCCTGTTACTCTCACACCACACTAGGAGCTCTGGTTTTATTTTCATCATCTAGGTCACTGCATATTTGCCCAACAATGTGAGAAGGGCAGATTATGGCTCTGAGACACAAAGAAGGGAGAAATGTTCAGGCAGCAGAGAAAGGAACTCTTGCTCCCTACTACGCAACTGCCTACTGGTCCATAGTGCAGTTTTGTTGCATTATATTGTTACTGATGAGTCAAAAGTTTGACAGGTCTGTGCACATTGTGACATTTCTTTTGCTTCTTGGAAAGAATGACGTGTTCTTCTCAGTGAACACCGTGTCTATGAGTGATGTCCTTGGCTCATGTTATGCTGATACTCTGAAACTATCAGTGTGCTAATCTGTGTGTATAAAGACTGTGTTTTATAATTTGAGAGCAAAGATTACCCATCCTCAGTTGCTGTCTGGTGAACTGTGTTTGCAAACGTTGTTGTCAATGCAACCTGCATCTGGCTATTGGACAGTAAGGCTAGTCAGATGCTGGTGTTCTGTTTCAGGGACAGCAGTCACTCGACATGTTTCACTGTAACGCTTGCCCAGTTAACCATGAAGATCTGATCCAGTGTCAGTTCTGAACATCAGAGTCATATTACAGGATATACAGAAACTATATAGCTAACTAGGTTGGCTGAAGTAGCTTGGAAGTGGCTTCCCCCCCCCTTTCTGACATTATGCTGATGAGATCACTTTTGTTGATGTTATAGGTGTCTTATCATTGTGCTATGAACATTTAGTATTACAAACATTGGTGTTTTTAAAACGGGTATAAATTGGTCCCAGAAGCCTTAATGGCTTAAGTTTCACGTTCAGAAACTTTAGCTGCTTCACCTAAGGCTAGGAGTACTAACCTGGAGGATCTGTTCACTTTGATTGAGCCATGTATCACAGTCGTCCTTCGTGCTGTAACGGTCGCCGCATCAGGGGGTCAGGCTGGTACTCGCATTTCCGACAACTCTCATTATTATTTCAAGGGCCGAGACCCTGACCGAGAAAGGAAGCTGAGAATGAGAGAGGGAGAGAGAGTGGCACTTTTACCTTGACCGCCCCCCCCCCCCCCTTTCCTTCGTGAACAATGCTCGTACACGCTTGTAACACTAAGCACGCAAAACTTGTCTCGTAATTAACATGGACACGTGTGTTGTCAGTAAAGGCAGCCCAGGCTGGGCTGAATCACAGGCCCCTCCTGCATGATTCTTCTAAAGGTTGCGTTCTGGCCCATTTAACCACCAAGAAACTCGCAGTTGCATAATTGGATGTGGTTGTAAATGGTGCGGTCATTTATTCATTCGTTTATTGTTTTTAAATGTGACACTACAACAGCACTACAGCTACTAATCTAACAAAAAAAAAATCAATCCAATTTGCCACAACAGGGTCCTATTATAGGTGTCTTAAATGGTAAAAAAAATAAAAGATAAAATTGTCTGTTAATGTGATGCCCAATACAACCACCAGGTGGTGATGTAGATCAGGAAAAAACAGCATATTTATATGAGGTGTCCCCAAGAGTTTTAACACCTGTGTCTGCATCCATTATTTCAATTCACTGATTAGTGACTGAGATTTGAAACAGCTCTAATTTCTCACCATGCATGATAATGTGATCTCATCAACTGGTCTGTGTGTAAATTTGCTCAGTTCTGTTGTGTGCCACTGTGTGGCAGTAAGTCTCTGCTACTGACGGACAAGTAGTACGACTGAGCAATGCTGGTCACTATTAAAGATTTCAGTTGTGTGTGTGTGTGTGTGTGTGTGTGTGTGTGTGTGTGTGTGTCTGTCTTTCTGTCAGTCGGTCAGTCAGTCTAATTAGTGTACAGGTCTTGTGTGGGCAGAAATATGTTTTGCTAGGTCGAAATGTCCAGGTTGAGCAACCTTTAGACTGGGAAACTGGATACAGCATAAACATGCAACAATGGTTTGAATATTTAAGATAAGATAATTAGTTTTGGTCTTCTTTTTGTCATCATAACAATGTGAGTCAGATTCTGAAATCTTTGTCGCTTCAATTTGAAATATACCCAATTGTATCTTATATAATATACCCAAATATACCCATTCTACTTTATATAATATACGCTAATATACCATTCTACTTTATATTATAAACCCTAATATACCCATTCTACTTTATATTATAAACCCTAATATACCCATTCTACTTTATATAATATTTCCTAATATACCCATTCTACTTGATATAATATACCCTAATATACCCATTGTACTTTATATTATAAACCCTAATATACCCATTCTACTTTATATAATATTTCCTAATATACCCATTCTACTTTATATAATATACCCTAATATACCCATTCTACTATATATAATATGCCCTAATATACCCATTCTACTTTATATTATAAACCCTAATATACCCATTCTACTTTATATAATATACCCTAATATACCCATTGTACTTTATATTATAAACCCTAATATACCCATTCTACTTTATATAATATACCCTAATATACCCATTTCTATCTCATGTAATATACCCTAATATACTCCTTCTACTTTATATTATACCCTAATATACCTATTTTGTCTTATATAATATATTCTAATATACCCATTCTATCTTGTCTACCACTTTCTACTCTACCACTTTCTACAGAGACACACATCAGTAAACATGACATAGAGCTTTATAAACAAGCCAGAAAAACAGTACTGATGAATCCAGTGACAAAGTTGCATCTGACTGATTTAATAGTTGCTACTTGCTAATCTTTCCTGTCTTAAAAGCCTGTTTGTACAGTTCAACAGACAGTACAGCAGGTGAGATGTGCCTCTGGATCAGAAGTAAATTAATTACTGCATTGCTGCAGCTCTTATGTTCTGTTAGCTTTGAGGTCAGTTGTCTAGCAACAACACACTAACATACATACCTGCACACTGCAAGTTTTACTCATTAAGCAAATTACAAATGGATATAATTTGCACATTTTTGCCCAATACAGTTTGCTAATGTAGCTAACCCCTGAATGTCTGGTATAGTCCCTGATTACCTTTTCATTTCAACTCAATTCAAATTTATTTATAAAGCAGCTTCACAGATGTATGGGTCCAAAATCCCCAATAAGCAATCAGAGGGCGACAGCGGCAAGGAAAAACTCCCTAGGCAAATAAGGAAGAAACCTTGTGAGGACCAAGACTCAAAAGGGAACCCATCCTCCATTGGTGTGGCCCAACTAGAAACAGTCTGAACTTTTTTGACTAATGTCCACGCTTTATATTATGGTGAAAAGTCCGTTTCTAGGGGTGGAGGTATCGGCGCATCCACAGGCAAACCAGAGCAATTTTTAAGCAGGTCAGACCTCCAGTGAGGCAGGTGTGTAGCTCAACAGACAGAGGGGACTAGCAAGCACCCTGTACCTTTCAATCTTAGTAGATGTGGTGGGTCATAAAAGATTAAGTTCAGTTAGTTAAGACCATTGAATGCTTCATAGGTTAATAATAATATAGGTTAGTAAGGTATTCTATTCTATGCGAAAAATTAACTGGGAGCCAATGCACTGTAGAGAGGACTGTTGTAAGGACTCTAGCTGCAGCATTTTGAAATAATTGAAGCTTTTGAATACACCTACCTGAATATCCAGACAACAAGGCATTACAGTAATCCAATCTAGCTGTAACGAAGGCATGAGACAAAATATTTCTTACTTTAGCTACTTACTAATGTTTCTGAGATGGTAGTAAGCTGTCCTAGAAATATTGTCTATATGAGCCTCAAAAGAAGGACGAGTCAATAATCACACCAAGATTTTTTTTTTACGGCTTCACGTGAAGTGACTGAGTTACCATCCAAAGATAGAACAAAATCTGAAAGCTTACTTCTAGCTGCCTGTGGCAGCTACCTCAGAAACTTCTTGTGAATCTCTATGAAATCAGCAAAGAACAACATGGAGACATTTATATCCGTTCTCCCCTTTTTTTGGTTATTCACGTGTTGATGAGATGCAGTTCATCTTACAACATCCACAGTGCATCCTTTGTGGTAGTGCTAAACTCACCACCATACTCATGTTGAGCATTAGGAGTTTTAATTAGGAACTTGTATTTTTGATCATTTTCATGGACTCTGAAAATACCTAGAGAACCCCGAACTTATAAAAACGTATGGCGCAATGTTGTTATGGGCGATTGTCATGTGTTGCACTGGAGCCGTATAGGAGGAATCTTGGAGCAAGAGAAAACAGCAATGCTCCAACTTTATGAAAACCTGCTCCTTGCTCCAGGCTAAATTGCATCACTAATCCCTGCTCTGCTCTCACTCTGCATGGTGCACATACTTTGATTCCAACTAACAAACTAATAGCCTTAACATTACTGTGAATAGTGCTGCATGCAATGCCAGTAACTTTCCAGAAAATAACAAATGCAAAACCTTCTAGAACATCTCAACTGTAAGCAAGTACTAAATGGTGATACACAACATTATAATTTTTTTAATATTTCCCTTGTCTGTAGGGACAGCTGGAATCTATCCCTCTTTTATTAAATGTTTTGTTGCCAGCTCTGACCCAGGTTGAACCAGACAAAGTGGTTTAGCACATGTGCAGGTTTTTGCCCAACTCAGCTGGGACACTGCTATTACCAGTCCGTTTTATCCATCTCTCCTAGCTCTTTTGTCCTCTGAGGCTGGGAGCTGATATAGCGGTTTATGCTGGTCTGCCAGCAGCAGTACAGTTCAGGTGTTCAGCTCCTACCATAAACATTATGCTAGTGGGTCACAAAGGCACCCACATTAAAATATGAGTTGGTACAGACTGGCAGCACATGGTGGTATTGAGTAATCCCACATGTTTCAAACACAAAATTATATTAGCACATCAATGTCAGCAATTTTCTTACCTAGTTTTTTCCTAAAAGTACAATTACACATTCTAAATTCTAGCAGCACCTACATACGGTGACTAACAGCACACCTTGGCCAACGCTGCTGCTCACCTTCAAGCAGCTGCAGGAAAGTGTTGCCTTCCTTGGAGGGTCCATACTTGTGTCCATGACAACACCAGAGCTTTCTACAGCGGAACTTAGCCTGCTGTTTCACCCACACTCTTCAGCTTGCAAATAGAGATGGGTTCACAGAGTCTGGCATGAGCTGTAAGTTTGACGGGTCGACCTTTCATTTCCATCATAGTAATATTGCATTAAATGCTGTGAAAAGAAAACAGCAACATTGTCCGCCAGAGCACAACCTTCAGTGCTACTGCGTGAAACGTGTTTGAGCAGTTTACCAATCATACTAAGTGTAGTGTGAAATTCTAGTATGTGGAGATTCTAGATTACTGTTGAAAGTATTTACTCATTTTGATATTAAGTGAATATTGAAATAGTAGTGTATTACCATAATAGTTGTATCTAAAGTATATGAGTGTACCATGTTAATATAGTAATCAGTGTACCTATATCTTTGTTTTGCTTCAGTAGTAGCTGTCTAAATCAGCTGCTCCTTTTTGAAGGCATTTCAGTGGGGAATCATGGGGAATTATTATTATCTCTTTCCTTCTATGTCAAGTTCAGACACATGCATAGGTGCAAAACATAGTAGCTCCAGTCACTTTCAGAAGCCAAGTGATCCCTAATGAATCTGATAGGAAACGGGTATAAATAAGGCCCCTTGATTTCTCCATTGTTCCGTCAGGCAGTTTAGGCACTTGAATCTGGGTGCAGTAAGTGGCTCTTCTATAGATTGTTCATCAAGGTGATTCTCTTTGGGCTTTATGACAAAAGCCTACTGTTCTGTACAAGTGAAAGTAGAAGGGCTGAGATGATGTGTGCTCATTGGTTTATGTGACCTGCTGTGCAGCCCATTCTTCAAACCCCAGGAGTTTTAGCCGTTTACCAGCTTTGCTCCTTCCTGTTTTTGGGAATTTGATTGATGAGACAGGTGAGAGTGCAGTTAGAGGTCAGACGGTGAAGTAGTTAGCTGATTACTGTCGGACTGCCTGCCACTCTGGTGAGTGATTGCGTTGTCTATGTAAATAAGCTTGGAGACTTTGGTCCCTGCAGACACTCTCAGTATCTTAGCATAGGAGTGATGGACTGAATGACACAGTGGCTAAATCATTTATCCAGCTTCCAGAGTTTTTACATGGCCCTGATAATGATGGCTAGATTGTCGGGTTGTGTTGTGGAGGTGTAATTGAGAGTACTGTCTGCATTAGGTGGTGAGCTGCCGTTGACTTTTTCTCATCAGGTTTTGAACATTTACTTTTGTAATAATTTGTAATAATCATTAGTAATATCATTCTTGTATTTTACCTACAAACAGAGGTGTGAGTGTATCCTGTGTAAATTGTGCCTTACTGGCCCATAGTGCGAGGACATGCAGTAAAGGCTGTAACTCTACATGGGTTGGGTTATCCAGTGACTCTCTGATTCTAAGAGTAATTTCAGGTACCTTGGATTTTTCCTGAGGTTTGGCTCTTTATCAAAAAGAAGCTGCTGAAGTTTCTGTGGCATGGGGAAAGGGGGTTATGTTAACAAAGACAGTTCTCTTAGAGCAGGCAAGAATGAATCTGAACCTCCAGTTTAATTAGAATTGCCTCACTGCCACGGCATAGCGGCAATTTACAAAAGCTAATTCTGTGGCTTCTATAAAAGGTTTACTAGAGCATGGAGATTAAGTTTCAAATGGAAAAAAAACACCACGTGCCTAAAGTGCCAAATGTTTCCTGGAGTTTGTTAATTTTTAGATTGAATTAAGAACTATATGGTAAGTTTATCTCAGAGCTAATGAAAATGAGAGAGCGGCTTCATGCCCTTCATAGTGAACCACACAAATCCAGTGCTGACTTGCTCAGACCTGCTATGTAGCCCCTGCACCTCTCATTTCTCTTTTCTAATGGAGCAGGATTCGACATAAGCAACAGCTCCACGGCTCGGACTAATAAATAATCATATTTTTAAAAATGGACACTTTGATCAACCAGTCACTGGCTTGTTCGCGTTTCCACTAATCACGGTCATGAATCAGCTCATCTGTGATGCTAGCTAGACTTTCTTGCTGGACTCTCCAAAATGACAGATTTCACATTTTCGAAGACGGATGCTAGCATAGCTACATTTCATGGCATTTGTTAAATATCACTACATAAGAGAAAACACTAGGGCAGTAACTTAGCCATGACAGGCTACCAAGATAATGCCTTAATGGCTGACTGGTTGGCACTGAACATCATGAGATTGTTTCATTCTGTTTCACTGAGATGAAAACATTTGTCTGTGTTTTGCCATGGTGTTCTCACAGAATTGTCAACAAGCAGCGGTATGCTAACTTGCTAAATGTAGCCAGATGCTGGAGCCTCAAATCATTTCCGAAACATCACAGCGATGTTTGTGATTCCAGCAAAAAACAAACAAACATTTAAAGGCTTGTGCAATGCTTCTGCGTATCTGCGTACCCATGCAGGTTTCACACGCTAACGTTTCCACTGATGACACTTTAACGTAAACGTTTGCAATAGTGGCAGCATCTAAACTGCAACGTAAAAATGAGCAGTGTAAAAGAAACTAACCTACTCAGTAGTTTGTATCTTCGCCCAAAGTTTGTCTTAGTTCTCTCCAAAAATGAATACTGACTTTATTAATTCTTGTAATATTTTGAGGATGGGTCATATAAATGTTTACAAGGCCATACATCTTCTAATGGCCAACCAACAATACTAGACAGCCAATCACTGTTAACCTGATGAGCAGCTCAGCAGATCCGCACAATGTGTAGTTGAGATGGCAGTCATATTCACATATGAGTTTTGTTGGCACTGTGTGACACACCCCGCCTACCAGAACTACATAAAACACATGTGCAGGGTGGAGAGGTACAGGCAGAGTGTAAGGAGAAATAGTACCCAAAGAAAACACATCATTTAGGATTTAGCATTCCATCATCAACTGCATTCAGCTACAACTTGTACAATGTATAGATGATGAAAAACATTCATTAATAAATGAATAAACAGTTTTATGGAGAATTGTTCTTTATTCTTGTTTTTGTTTGCTTTATGGACTCCCCCTCCTCAGCGTGGGGGAAAATGTTACTTTGCACAGTGCTGGAAGCCAACAGTGTGGAAGCAAGTAATGATTCTCTGGACTGAGATAATTGGACAGACGTACTAGGCAGCAGGATAACTGTCCAAAACATACTTAAAAATTACACTACTTGGACAGGAAAGGACAGCAAGGTGTTCATTATTATCTATAGTAATGATACATTTGTTGACGGTTTAAAAACTGATTCTCACCTATAGTGCCCTCATGAGAGGGGCAGGGCTATACCTGGGTTTATTTAAGATTTGCAACATTTGAAGAATAGTTCACAGGCAAGGTATTACTGTTGTGTCAATTTACAGTTAAATAATTATAGAAATATGCACATACTGGTTCCATAAAGCCATCTCTTGTCTCCTCATACTTTTACATATGGGATGAATTGTTAACTACAAAGATCTACCATTCAGAAAGGAGTTCTAGAAGAATCAGAAGAGCGAGAGGCTTGACCTGCCTGAAGTTATTTAAGGCTGTAACTGAAGTTAAAAAAGACCGTTTGACGATTTTTAGGTAAGAGCAAATTAAGAATCAGTCATGACCCAGTGGATAAGCTGCAAGTGCAGAAAGTTTTACCTGAAGTCTGGAGGTGGAAGTAGGAACAGTTAAAGTTACATTTTTTTTTTTTTTTATGTGAATGATTAAAGAAACTTCTAAAAGCAGGGCACTATGCTGATTCTATTTCTGTACTATTGAGTTATCTGGTTTATACTTTACTCTCTTTATAGAAGTTTATATGGCAGCTGTTGGTTGAGCAGTGCTCAGTTTGCATATTAACTGCTGTGTATTTGTGTTTGTATATATAGAATTTTTCTCTGCACTGGGCATTGTTCCAACTTTAGGTCCCTGTATTGTGTAAGAGTTTTATTGTATTAAATTGAGTATTGTGTGAGGGCCATGGTGTACTGTAGGGTGGTGTACTGGAGCCCAGCTCAGAACTTTGCCTACAATTATATTCTCAAGATTTCGGTACCATAATCTTAACTCAGTTTGGATGGGGGGGGAATAATATTTTAACACATTTATGTGTGCAAGTGAACCCTAATGATGTGAATTAATTGTATGATGCTTAGAGTTTCTGGACAGGTGGTCATTATAAGTGGTCATTATAAACAGGTGAGGTTGGTAATTGCAACCAACTCAATACTTCTACCTTTCTTAATGTATAGTAGCTGTGAGCTACTTCCAAAATTATGTGATCATCTGTGACTGCATCAAGATGCCATATTTCAAGTGATGAGGTTCATTTAGAATTTTTTAATTTATTTAAATTACATTTAAATGAAAAACTAGGCTGTAGCTTCCATGTTACATTTTTATAGGCAATAACTTTAATCAGATGTAGGCTGATTTCGGAGTTACCAAGGTTTTTATTTACTTTATTTGTCCAAATATAAAAGATATATTCTAATTTTGGCACAAATTAAAACTAGGGATATCCTAAACTGACAGTGAAAAGCTAACACCAGACTACATCTACATACGACATGCACATCCTCCTGTGCCTTGGCAAAAGGAAATAAATTGAAACTACTGTTTCTAGAAGGTACTGAATTGAGTGACTCACACATCTCCTTGAGTTCCTTACTTCATTAGAGGGTTAGGATTAGGGTTAGGATTAGGGTTAGGGTTAGGGTTAACCCAAGGTAACAATGGAGAACACACCGCACAGATTACCGGCAACAGTCAGTCACTGATACCAGCCTGATGTTATCTGATGGTTAAAAAATTACGAGATATTTTTTAACATAGACGGGGGGGGCTAATTTGTGTTGACAACTATGCCTATGGCCATGTTTATCTAAACCTATCAAACAGCAAAAATTATCGTTTATACTGGTACACTAAATTACCTGTTCAGAAGAAAATGGGCAACTTCAATCAAAATGTTTTCCTGTTCCCTATGTAGGACTACATAGTGATTCCTATGTGATTATACATTAAGGAAAACATGGTCCTGTATAGTACATTCCATTAAACCTTACACACTGCATCTTTAAATACATCCTGGACTGGTCAGTCGATGCTGAACTCCTCTGAACATATACAAGCAATGGTGCTGACCAAGCTTGACACCCCATGAACAACAATTTAAACCTATTCCATACAGGACATACCATACATCATATGCAGCCTCTATTGATCCAACGATAAGATGAATCTCTGAGCTGGCAGACGCAGTGCTGGATGTCACACGTTTATATTGATCTACCTCTGTCGTGTTGTGCTGGAATGGGGAATTAACTGCCCAGATGAATTGGCATGCTCACTGTAGTGCGGCTATAATTATGAATCACCCGTTACCTGGCAACTATAACCCGTGCGCAGGTCAAAGCATTTAAAATGAGCAGCATCCCAGATGGCCCATCTCGAGCTCAGTGTTGTGTGACAGTAGCTTGGTGTGGTTTTCAAGCCAGCGCTGTATGTACTGATACTCAATACAAGTAAGGGAGGCCCCTTTCCCTGCTCAGAAATTACTCTTGGTCCCCAGAAACATATCCTATCTGGGCATCATGTTTCTACCTTGCCTGTGAGTATAAGTGTGTAATTACCTATTGTTTACAAGGTACACATAGTACTGTGTGTACGTGTGTGAGTGTTTGCAGTGCACATGTCTGCATGCATGTGCACAAGCTGGGCACCCAAGTCATACTAAGAAATCTTCTAATCTTGTGTCAGATCCTTACTGATGACCCTACGTCTTACAGTTGAGAAGACCAGACGTAGACAAATCATGTTTCCCCATGTTAAGGCTTCATTGTCTTCTGTGGTTTTCAGTATGGCAACAGGTCTGCAGCATGAGGAATATAACTACACTACCAAAACCCTGTAGGGATGTATGTATGGGGTGGGAGACAGGGGTCAGGGGGGGCAATTTGCCTACTGTCTGCTAGATTCTTTTGATGAAAGAGGTGCTTCTCTGCAGACCTTCACACAGCTGTGGGCTTCTGCTTTCCATCACTCCTAATTTCCTTCTAAATAGATTAGTGGCAGGTCCTATATACATAAGTGTCATTATTTGATCACTGTTTGAATGCATGCCCCAGCAGGCTCCTGGTTCTTTAGCCAATCCCATACTCACTCCAATTATCATGAAACGCCCTTTGACCCGACAGCATTATTTGTATCTTGTGCTTCCACATAGTGAGGTACTTTTTGTTGCTAATCTAATTGGTTGTTGATGTCTGCTTCCTGTCTTCGGCCATATCGCTGTGCTGCGGTAATTGGCTGTTTTCACCACGCAATTGAAAGAAACGGCTGTCAATTATGGGCAATAAAAATATTTAGCACTTGCAAAGGAGATGGGAGAATTGTCATAAATGGGATGCAACTGTTTTGCTGTGTCGTTATATTGTCAGATTGGGACAGGGCCCACTGGGATGTGAACCATTAACAATGTGGTAGCAGTGTTGTGGTCAGCAGTTACTTCTTCTACCTTTGACATGCATTCAGTCAGACCGACTTGCATAATGTGCAATTTTACCCAAGGCTTGCTTCCCCGACTGTCCGTGAAAAGCAGGGAATCGGGACGAGACCTCAGAATCCAAGCGTCACACCCGAGCGAACTCATTCTAGTACTCTAGTGCTTCTCTGGTCTAGGTCCTCTTATTTAATTCTCTCTCTCTTTCTCGCAGTCTCTTAATCTCACTGTCAAACCTTCCACTCCCCACTATTTCAGCAAGCGTTCTCCGTCCCTCCCCCTCCTTCACACATGGTCTGCCTCTTTTGTGTCCCGCTCTTGGTACTCGTATAAGTTTAATCCCTGCCAAGGAGCATCAGCCAATGTGAGACACATCTCTCTATGCGACAGACGAATACAAACACTGGGCTTTCCCTACAAAAGACCTCTCAGCTTGCGGTGTGTGGCTCATCTTCGGTTCATCCCAGGTGTGGGTCCGGACACATCGGCTGCCATCTACCTGTTAGCCTGCTGCGCTGGGCTCAAAGTAGCTACATGCCACTTACGCTTAATCTTCCGGTCGACTGAAACAGCAGGCTGCAAGGACGGCATCTGAGCTGATGAAAAGGGGCATTAAGAGAAAGAGCCCACCTCTCTGCGGACACTGCGCCGTGTAAGGACAGCCTTCACTGGAACTGTGTGAGCGCATATGTGGAGTGGGACCTGAGCTAGCAAAGCTGTGCTGTTGATCGTCACGGTAACCAAGCTCCGTGTGCTTCCCTCGCTGGTTGGAAGACGCAGTGAGGCAACTAGAGATAGTGACGGCAACAGCACTGGAGACGGCTTCGCGCTCTAGTCTGGCCAAGCGCCGTTACACACATATACACACACTCACACACACACACCCTCCCCACTTTGCTCCTGCTGCTGCCTGAGAGCCTCCAGCCATCTCCTTTCAGCTCGCTCAGGGCTGAGAGCAGAGAAGCAGGCAGAGACAGAAAGACATCCAACCGTACAGATCCAGCAGGAAAGAGGAACTTAAAACAAAGCTTTGTTTCTGGAGACCCGTCTTCTCTTGTTCCACCGCTGCAGCAAGATAGAAGGAGGCGGGATATTCATCTTATCCTGATCATCCCGCATCCCCTGGGCCAGGATGCAGGTCTCGTTTGTGTGCACAGACCACCGGTCCATGAGCCGCAGCACGGACGACCGGCTGAACCGGCAGAATGCCAACAGCCCAAACACGGGCACCAGGAGCAAGTTCAGAGCCGTGGCCATGGTGGCACGTAGCCTCGGCCAGCTGTCTGTGCAGAGCGTGCCCTCCTCCAGTGACCAGAGCTTGAGGACGGGCATGAAGTATAGGTAGGACATGCACTACAAGTAGGGCAGTAGCCCAACAGTGTGTCACTTAGAGGTTTTAATGCCTCCTTGGGCATGTTTTTGTGTTGTTGTTGTTGTTGGTGTTGTTTTTATGTTGGGTATTACTTTTTAGCAAAAAAAAAAAAGTCTTTGCTTTTGGTGATGTTTTTAGATGTGCTTTGCAGTGTTTGGGGGAGGTTTTAAAGAAAAAAAGCCTTTCAGAATTGACTTACTCCTTCACTCCTGTTTGAAGTGCTAGAGGAAAATTGTATTTGTTCTGTCGTGATGCATCTTCACTCAGTATGCAGTAGGGTTTTTTTTTTCTTTTTTTTTTACTTCTGTTTATTGAGATAGACTTCAGCATGCTGATACGATTAGCTCTCAGATCGCGCATCGTGTACTCCAGATTGCTACTGACACTGGTGTTTAATCACTATAACCCAACTGTCCCCAGCAGTCAATATTAATAATCCTTCACCGCGTCCATCACTGCCTCTCCATGAATACCGTAGAGTCACATTCTTGGTTTCTGTTTTCTTCCTGGAGTGGGGGTGGGGTGTTGGGAGGTGGAGTAAATGACTAATTAAATAATACTTGGAATCATGCTCAGTTGCTCAATGCAGTGGTGTGTGTGTGTGTGTGTGTGTGTGTGTGTGTGTGTGTGTGTGTGTGTGTGTGTGTGTGTGTGACAGAGTGTGACTGAGAGTGTAAGTGTGACTTATAAAAGGAGTGTGTGTGTATTTATGTG
>JAOYMR010000018.1:6347139-6369387 GCA_025802075.1 Tenebrosternarchus preto | reverse complement strand
GTGTGTGTGTGTGTGTGTGTGTGTGTGTGTGTGTGTGTGTGTGTGTGTGTGTGTGTGTGTGTGTGTGTGTGACTGCGTGTGACTGAGAGTGTAAGTGTGACTGTTAACATGCGTGTGTGTGTATGTATGTGTGTGAATTTTCAACGCACTAATTTATTGGGCCACTTGTCATGATTGCACTGTAGGTAACAGCTGCAGAAAAGTACATACACACACCAGATGGTACAGTGGTGGCTCCTATCAGAGGATATTGCAGGATAAGCTTTTTAGTGGGAATTTCTTTTGTTTTAGCTTTGCTTTTTCCCTGGGGTTTGAAGCCTCCCTTTCTGTTGTCACTGACTTCAATTTGTCCCTCTTATCTATGCACAGACATAAACTTATATAACTTATTTTAATGTGGCACAACGGAGGAGTGTAAGCAGTTATGGTTTTTGTTTTACACATTTATTAATATCACTAAGCTGCTCCTCATCATTTCCATTTTGTTTTTATTTTATTTTGTTTAGAGTCACTGACTGTCCATTTTAAGGTCTGTGCTTGAAGTTTAATAGCAGGCCGTTCTGTTGCCATTCTGGATGTAAGTCAGGACTCTGTGCTCGAAACCTCCTAAGGGACCAGTTCAAAGATCCTTCTGGCATTAGGAAAGCCTCCATATTGACTGCAGGGTCGGCATCTGATCTTGTGCCAGAGGCTGAGTTTGTGTGCGGACATGCATGAGTGTAGATCTGAACTGATCTCTAATAACGCTCAGAGAGACATCAAGAGAGAAAAGGGTCCATTCTTGGACAACACAACCCAGTGTGTCTCTGTGGGTCACTGAATTAGGACGCACTTGCTCGCACACACTTAATTGCACTGCTTCGGTGGTGTTCTCCAAATGCGTGTGTGTTGGGGTGCATGTGATAACCTTCTGCTCGAAGGAGGAACCCAGCCTGGGTTGTGCTGCTGTTATGTCAGTGTGAATCTCCATGATGAGCTTCCTTATATAAACACTTCAGAGGTCTAGAGAGGGCCAATGGGCGAGCGTTCTCCAACTTTAAGAATGATGTTATCTGGTGTTTGGGGGGGAAAAAAGTGTCTGTCTGGCAGTTTAATGGTCCCTAAAAAGCTCTGTATTTTTCAGCATACACTTGGTCTTTGTAACTGCCAATTTTTAAGAATCACTTGTAGGTTGGATTGCAATGTTGGCCACAAGCCTTTGGTCCGAAACATTTCGTGTATGCATACAAACAGGCATTTGAGTCTTCACATAGCATTTCAAATGCACGATGCTAGCTAGCAAAGAAAAGGACTGAAGCTAACAAGCTAAATGCAACCATTTGGAAAGTTAGGTTGCTTAGCAACAGGATGGGCTGTCCTGTTGCCTTGATAAAGATAGTTGAGCTTAAGCCGTGCATCAAGTTTCCTAGAGGTAGTGCTATTGGAGATATATGGCTATTTATGAAACCCTATAATAATATTGATGCTTCAGATTTATAGAGTTGGATTTGGATAACTTGACCAGTTATCATTGAACCCTGTGCTCTTAATGTGTGCATTTATTGAGGTTTCAGAACAAATAAAAATAATGTAAGATATGGTTAAGATTTGTATGTTCAGAATCTTACATGGAAATACCTACTCATTGAATGAACTGCTTACTTACATTTTTTCCAGTTAAACTTCCAGTTAAAACCTCCACAGTCGTAGAAAACTGCATCTGCTGTCTGGTCGTTTTATGCATTTGGTATGGCTGCCCATCCGCTGAAATAGAACAGGCTGTGTAAAGGGAAAGTGAGATGTTTTGCTCATTCAGTATGTGGCATTAACTCTGGCTAGTAATTTAACATTGCATCTGTGGGTTGGTCTAATGTACACAGAGCAGGCATTAGGACTGGCCTTGTGTGGAGTGAACTGGGATTAGTGAGTAAGGAGTATGAGACATGAGAGGCATCTGTTTCAACTTTCTCAAGTTTCAACAAATTTTGGGATGATAAAGATGCAGCGTTATACAATAGAGTGTAAAATCAGCTTTTTTAAAGTAAAATTGCCTTATTTGTTGAAGTATTTAAAACATTTTCTGTTTCAATGTCCAGATTGGTGAAGACAGAATGCTGGTGCCAGAGTAGATTGAGCAAACAGAAATTAAAAATGAAAATAAATTTAAAGTAAAAAACAGACAATGTAACATTTAGATTTATCAGCACAACATTTAAATGCATTTGTGTGTGTGTATATATACATATACATTTTCCCCTTGTTGTGTAGAGGCACTCATTATGAATCACTGGTTTTGCCAATGGAGCTTTGCTGCCAAATAATTTTCTCACACTTGAAGGTGCCGTTTAAAGCTCGAAGGTGCCGTTTAAAGCTTGCCTGTGCTGACCAAGCCGTAGTCAGTTGGGTGAACAGTGCAGCCCTCCAGGAGTGGTGTGCCAGAATCTAATTTCTATGCCAGTGGGGCCTGCTGATAGAAGCAGAAAGGTCCAGTAATGTTTCTGAATAGCACTCCTTGTATTATGCATTATTGATCTATATAGCTCCAATCATTATTATCTCAACATTTTTAACTATCGATCACCACAGTTACTGCTGTCTTCTACAGGGCTGGGTGGGGAGGTATATATGAGAATTTCAGTAGGCAGTCATACCTTTTTGCTCACAATTGAAGCTTCCACCATTTGTTGCTGTCCCTAGGATTTCTCTCTTCTTGCCTGAGATTAATGTAATTGCAGCTACTTTGCAGTTTAGGGGTCATTATCACCACTGGGACCATCTTAACCTTCCACATTCTATCTGTTTCTTATTTCAGTCCCTGTTATTTTTTCAGCTTTTCGTATTTCTTTCTTTGTAATGGTTCTGTCAATTGGGGCTATTGCATCCATTACCACTGCTGTTTTCTGCATCTTGTAGATTATCACAATGAATTTTCCATTATAGTAAAATTTTCTTTATAGGGCTCTCAAGGCTCAATTTACCATTATCATAATAATATACACATATGCACTTACGTGTATATATACACACACCAGTCAGCCACAGCAGTAAAAGTCACTAACGAGAAGTGAACAAAATTATGTCGTTATAGTGATCTCTGTCTAGAGGTGTGATATATTAGGCAGCGAATGAATGCTTACTTCCTGATGTGGATTTAGTGGAAGCAGGGAAAATGGAAGTGTAAGTATCTGAGCAACTTTGACAAGGGCCAGATTGATCAAAGAATTTCCGAACTTGATGCGAGTGGTTTCCAGTACGTAGTTGTTGGTCCAATGAAAGGCAAACAGTAAACAGGGCTCACAAGGCACAATGATGGGGGAAGGAAGGCTAACCTGCCTGGTCCAGTACCACAGAACAGCTGCTATGGCACAAATTGCTGGTGTCAATTAAAAAAAAAAAATGGTGTCAGAATACAGGGCATCACAGCTTGCTGAATATGGGTTGTGTAGCCACAGACCAGTCAGAGTGACCATCCTGGCCCATGTTCACTGCTGACGGCACATACAGTGGACACTGAACATCAAAATTGGACAGTGCTACAGTGGGGCCCTTCTGACCCGACATCCACCCTCCACCCACCTCCTTTCTGGCAAGAGATCCTGGGTACAGTTGGGTGCCAGATGAAGGGGGAAAGGAGCATGCAAAGTATCTACTGGCTAGAATGAGACATAAAATATCCATCAATAAATCCAAGTAATGCCAAATCAATTGCTTCCTATTATGCTGTAAGCAATTTTCTTAGTGATTCAGGCTGTGGACTTGCTGGTGTTGGCAACGTAGGTGATCTGTTGAGTTTTTCACAGAGATGGAGGATCTCTCCACTCAAATAAACCAGTCTGTGTCTCATTTGCATGTGTGTGAGAAAACGTCACTCATCCTGCACACTTAAGGGGAGGGAAAATACTAACAGTTCAGTTCAGTTCTCCAGGCTGTTTAAATACTAACAGTTCAGTTCTCCAGGCTGTTTAAATGCTAACAGTTCAGTTCAGTTCTCCAGGCTGTTTAAATGCTAGCAGTTCAGTTCAGTTCTCCAGGCTGTTTAAATACTAACAGTTCAGTTCAGTTCTCCAGGCTGTTTAAATACTAACAGTTCTGTTCCGTTCTCCAGGCTGTTTAAATACTAACAGTTCAGTTCAGTTCTCCAGGCTGTTTAGGCAGGGGCTTTGCACTCTTCTCATTTTCACCCTGAGGGATTTTGCTTCAGTCACTTCAAATCAGCTGATACGACGAACCACAGACATGTATTCAGTTTGCCAGCGAGCCCCACGCGTGTGGAGAGCCTGTACACGTGTGATAGTGACCACCACTACACCAGCACAATCTCAGGATCAAAGGCTGCTTTATTGGAGATGAAGACTTCCATGCCACTATGGCTTGAAACTGTGGCTCTGTGCATCTCTGCTCAACAGACTGATTAAATGGCTTTGGTCATATCAGAATTCCTTTATTTATTTATGGTTTGTGATTATGTAATGAAACCTACCCTTAGCTGAGCTGATGCCTTTTTGCTGTGCCGAAGCAGGTAGGGCACCAATCCCAGCGCAGCATCCAGTTTATTACAATCAAAAGTTATTAAAAACAAAAGTTTTGTGAATATGGAACTGGTTGGCGAGTAGGACTGACGACTCTCTGCTGACCTGATTTTGACAGTGACCTGATGTTGACAGCCAGTCTGATTTGATGTGCAAAGGTACATCACCGATAATCATCCCCACTGCTGCCTTGGTAGAGGAGAGTTCTGAAGGCCACGTTTAAGCTTTTATCTGGTAGCTTCATCATCATCATCATCATCATGCTACCCAGTGCTGGCAAAGAAGAGATACACAGTTTTTACAGTATCTTTCCTCAGAGTAATATTGCAGACATTCCCACATCTCTTTAAAGTTACCATGCTACAGATGGAAACATTTGTTAAATAACAATTTTATTAGTTAATATCAGCCATCGGATCATCAAAATAGGTCTGTTGACAGATGGCAGAGTACCACAGACATACCATTGAAACGAGCATCGGCTTTCCACAGTGTTTCGCCAGCGTGTAGAACATATTTAGACTGCACAGTTTTTAAAAAAAATGCTCACAAAAAGGCATAACGGGCTTTGAGGGAGAGCTTGTACATGCCCATGGTGTTCTCCATAAAGAAACCTTTTTGTTCATCCCTAGCACCTCCTGTGTGTTTGGGTTTGCAGAGCGCTGAGAGGAGCGAGGTGGTAGTACGCTGGAAGTGTTACTGAGTAGGCGTGCTGAGATTTTACAGTACTTGTGGTCCTCCCCATTACTGTTCTATAGCTTCGACACAGCCTCACTCCTACATGAAATGAGACTAGATAAATGTCTAAGAGCCAAAGTGGAAGGCGCATTGCATTGAAAGCTCAGCGGAGCTGCTCAGTAGAACTCCTGTCCAGTCATCTGCATCGCTGCAGTAGAGCACAAACGTGCCGTGGCTGTGTGGGTGTGCCCGTGCATGTATACATGTGGGAGCTGAAAACAGCATATCTCTGGGTTGTATTCTGATCAGGCCAAGTTAAAGCATACATGTGTCTAGTTTAGTTACGTGCAGTATCTTTTGTGAATGCTCTAGGAATAGGTTAAGAAGCATTCTGTCAGAAATGGATGCCCAGTTTTCGTTTTAGCCCTCGTAATACGTTGTTTTGCGTTAGTGTATATGTATTAATAATTGCAGCTTTGCAAATGCTATTTGTGCGATTTCTTGTCTGATTTAATATTAATAGTCTGTTTCATTACATTCCAGCCTTCTACTGTGCAGAACCATAATTCTGTCCCAAACTGTGCCATTGCTTTTAGGTCACTGCAGTAGCCAGTGCTTACATAGAGGAGGAGTGAAACCTTATGGCATTTTGAGAGCATGTTTGGCTGTGTGTGGACTGTTCAAGATTCTTCAGCGGAGAGTAGCATCTGCTCCCTTCCCCTCTGCCTTTTGAGAGGCAGCTGCAGAGATCAGGTTCTGCTTGCCCCATCTCTTACACCTTGGAAACTGGAAACCTGATATGCTTAACTAGTCAACTTCACATTGCTGCGCAGGATAAACAAAAAAACTTATAATAACCTGCTTGCTTTGCTGTTCTGAGTAGTTCAAAGCCTCAGTTGGACCATGTCATGCTCTGTGGGTTCTCATTTTTGCTCAGTTTAACCTGTCACTGTCAGGGGGGGGTATGAAATCTACACCAGCTTTTTTTTTTTTTTTTTGGCATAATAGATCGTCTCTCTTTTTCTGTGTTAGTGTGTACATGAGATAACAGGAGGCTGCACCTTGAGCTGTACATGTAATATGTGGCCTACTACCATGAACTCTTAAAAAAAAAACAAAAAAAAAATTGTTTTTTTTTTAAGTCCAATCACTAGAGGCTCCCTAATGGCCCCATCTTTCTTATGGTTCTGTCAGCAGATTGCATGTTTGAATTTGTGATTCCACAGCCAAGAGAGCATAATTGGCTAAGGTTCTCAAAAAGATGTGGTAGCTGGACTTACGTGCCTCACGAGGAAACCTTGTGTTAGAAGCCCATGCGCTGTGTGAGGAGACCTAGATTGGTGTGGTGGAAATCTGTAAAGATCCATTTAGGGAGAAAAAAAAATTGGGTGAGAAGAAAATTGGGTTTCATCATTTAAAAGCCCGATTAGTGGTTAATTGAACAATACTGTTAACAGCTTTGTAAGTGGCACATATCCTACAGTTATTCAGAACATATGTGGGGGGCTAAAGAGAATAGAGCTGGGGGCCAGAGAGAAGATGTAGGATTGAAATGGAGTCCCTTTCTGAGCACAGATGAAGGTCACCTCAGGTGCTACTTGCTGCTGTTTGAAGAGGGAGTAGGTGGACGATTCATCCGGTATTAATATTACATAAACACACATTTTGGTGAACAAAGGCTCAGTATGCAGTACTCAGGCACCTCAGCGTACGTGAGAGCTATATTGGGAGAAAGTACAGTACTGTGCAAAAGTCTTAGGCCATTAGATTTGTTGCTTTTGCAATATACCTTGAAAATCGCTCTCACTTCATATATATTCACACACACACACACACAATTACTTCTCTTTATTAAGTTAGACAATTGTGACAATAAGCACATCTAGAAGTCTTTTGCAGAAACTGTCCTGAGGTGTTCTAAAGTAATCTCTTTTGGTATTACAGGCTTTAAGAGACTTGAGGTGAGCCAAGTATTGCTCTACTATTGCTCAAGAGTAAGGGGAGGTCAGAAGTTGTTTTTTCAGATCTATTTTTTTCTGTTTTTTAAAACTGCATAGATATGTTCTATATTGTCTAGTTGTATTTTAATCAAGAGAGTGAGAAGTAATTATATATGGCAATTTTACCATTGCTAAATCAACAAAACAATAAACCTAATGGTTGCCTAAGACTTTTGCACAGTACTGTATGTATTCATACATTTCTACACTCATTACTGCAGCATTGTCTCGGGTCCACATGACTGCTTACAGTGGACGTTACAGCGGAATCGATTATCAGATTTTGGGAAAATATGGCTTGTTTACAGTTCAAATCAGTCATTGTTTTCTGTCAAATCATTGCAGCACCAGGATGAGACTGGGTTGCTGCCATTGGCCATTGGCCCCATTGTTATTTTATGTGGAACAAATTAGACTTAATTACAGAAAGCCAATGTGAGTCATTTAAGATTTCACTGACAACTCATCAGCAGCTCAAACTGCTGAAATTACTTTTGGAAAAACTACTGGAAGGGTTCAGTGTCCTCACAGAACCTCTCGGATCTTCAGGCTGCCAGCCATAGACCATCAGTGATGTGGCATCACACTGTTCATTCATGAGCAGGGAAACCATCTGAAGGACAGCTAGCCTCTGTTGGCACAGCTAGGCCCCACTGGCACAGAGGCCTGGACTATTCACCCATCTCACTATGGCTTGGTCAGCATAGGCAAGCTTTAAATGCCTTAAGTTATGACTAACTTAATTCCCAAAACCAGTGCTTCATAAAGAATAGCTTTACTCAGTCATGTCTCATATCCATGTTCTTCATGTCCTGGACTCTGTGCCGTGAACCACGTGTGTCTCCTGGACTCTGTGCCACGACCCACGTGTGTCTCCTGGACTCTGTGCCACGACCCACGTGTGTCTCCTGGACTCTGTGCCACGACCCAAGTGTGTCTCCTGGACTCTGTACCACGACCCACGTGTGTCTCCTGGACTCTGTGCCACGACCCAAGTGTGTCTCCTGCATGCCCATTTTTTCATTATCAGAGTGACATTTTTACTTGCCACCTGTGACGACCTGTGAACTCCAAGGTTGTTTCAAATGCTGCACCTGGGTCCTGACGAACCGCGACCTAGACAGCTCTGAATCATGTGTTTCATCATTAGCTCTGCCGTGAAATATTCAGTGTGACACAGTGCCAGAGGAGGCCACAGGAGCACAGGAGGCCCCAAGTGTTCATGATAGCCTCTTGATTGTGCTAGGGCTTCAGGACTGCCAGCTGAGGGGCAGCTGGATGATTTGGGATATCTCTGTTTAAGACTTAATGGCCCAGCTGTGCATCATCTTTAGAAGCCCAACAATGTAAACAGGGCCTGAGCTCTGCTTTATTTCAACGTAATCTGAAATAATCACTTTTTGTGTTTGTTTGTTTGTTTTTTGTCACAAAACTAGAAATTGACCATGCGTGAAATTTACTCTTACTTCATCGCTATATGTAAGACTTATTCTTTGCACAAACAGAGGAGACAAAGTGTAGCCTACACCTCGCAGTAGTTGCAAAATCTTGAATGAATTTGAAATAATATTGGAATTTATCTGGAGCGTAAAGTTCTGTGAGCTGATGCAAAGCAGGTCAGTTGTGGATGCCATCATGAGCCAACAGTGCGTCAATTGTTTGACATCAGTGGAATCCCCATAGGATGCAAGTTGAGGTTTTTGTTTGTTTTTTTTTTTATTTAATTGAATAATCATTGTAATTAACATCAACCGGTAATTAACACTGACCGTGGCTCACCTCTACCTGTGCTCCTATTTAATCTGATAAGTCATATCTTTCCTCATGAGAGAATTCAGCCTCCTGATACATAACAAGAAGACATTAACATCACTAGTCTGTTAGATTCCCCAATGTTTTTAAGGATTAGTGGTCTTTCCAGTAAGTTATTCGCTTTGTAGTGTTCATGGGTTAGAAATTCTGTAGAGTTAGAGATATTCCTGAGTTTTGGGGGTTTAATTTATGTAATTTTTTTTACTTCATGTACTTTTCATAAAGAAGGTCCTCATGTTCTACTGCAGATCAGATTGAGTTTTGCCCCCGTAACCCACAGTAGCCCACTGTTGTTGGTTTAACTTAGCATCCTTTCACTCACTGGACTCCCATGTATTTGTGATATTTCGTGAACACACCCCCACAAATGCTGACGCACATGCCTACGCGTCCTCTTTTCACATTTTCTCTCTCACTTACGCTTTCACAGACACATGCATACACGTGAGCATGTATATGTGTGTGTGTGTGTGTGTGTGTGTATGTGTGTGTGTGTGTGTGTGAGAGAGAAAGAGAGAGACAGAGAGAAAGAGAGAGAGAGAGAAATGACTTGGTGACTGAGGTGATAAAACGCAGTTGGCAGGCACATCTTAGGCCAGTGAAGATTTGTAGCCAATTTGACCAATTTACTGCTTGTTGAGTTTGGTTTTAGAGGGCATTAGCTACGAATAGCATGGAATAATGGTGCCAATGGGGCTTGATATGGCCACTGTTGTATCATTTGTGTTATTACACTTATTACAAAGTGGACTTGGAGGGGTTGGGTCTCACTATTGAGCCTTCTAGATGTATTGTAGGCTTAATTTAACAAAGCACCAGAGAAGAAGAGCGCCTACTTGAGATGGACTCTGAGACGATGGTTTATCTATTGTTATCTATCTATAGTTAGACCTTTATGTAATCCCTAATGTCTTGGCATTGTGTGTGTGTGTCTGTGTAAACATGCTTGCCTCGTTCTCCTAGATATACATCTCCTACGTATAATCCCCTAATCCCCAACACAGTCTTTATCCTTGTACATGGTGAATAATAGAACACACAGAGCACTTTAAGGTGTCGTATTTGTTCTCGGTAGCTATGCTTACTTACAGCAGCACATTATGTTCTAGAGTTTGCTTACAGCAGCACATTATGTTCTAGAGTTTGCTTACAGCAGCACATTATGTTCTAGAGTTTGCTCATTTCACATTATGTTCTAGAGTCTGCTCATTTCACATTATGTTCTAGAGTTTGCTCATTTCAGTGCACTTCAGAATCATCTTGGCACACAAATGGACTTTAGCTTCTTTTGTATAGCATTGCTGAATTCTTCCATGGACATCTGAATTTAAAGCCTTCTTATCTAATGACTTTGTTTATCGTAATCATTTTCCTTTTGCTTTTGCATAATCAGTGACTTTCAAAAAAGTCTTTTGCAGATTATATAGAATTCACTTTTTTCTCTTTTTTTCGCTCTTTCTTGAGGTCATAATTTTTCTGTTCCAAAGCTCACCCTGAGTTGTAAAGGCTTCAGGTAAGGAGAACCTGGCTCTAGAAATGTTTGATATGTTTAACACTTGACTGCCCCAGGTAGCCCCTCCAGTGTTCTGTGAGCTTTTGTGTAGAGGATGTCAAAATGAATGGGTTTAACGGATCTCAGTTTCTGGGCTCTCAAGCCTTGCTCACTTCCTGAGAGCTTTGGTAAGATAGATTTCTAATTTAGATATGCATAAAAGAAGCACAACTTGTGTTATACTGTGTGTATAGAGATGAAGTGATGTATGGGACACCTAGCAACACACCTGGAAACATTTTCAATTTACCAGTAATGGTACTTGGCAACATAATCATAATAAACACTACCATAGTAACATATGATTTCCAGCGTGTCAATTTCTTTTGTAAAACTACTGGAATTTTTCTGACAATTCAATTATTTTGTCCAAGTACTTGTTTTCTGTGTTTTTTGTTTGGTTGGTTATCAGCTTTTTCTAGAATGTCTTTTTGTTTTTTTTGTTTTTTTCCATGCGTGTTGAGAAGAAACATTTAATTGTAAAAGTTGTCTTTTATTTCTTTCTCTTTTTTAATTTACATGTAATTTACACGCTGTGTATTTATTTTAACTACAACACAGGGTTCAACAATAACAGTTACCTGAATGCCTGGAGCAAGTAAAACACAACATCAGGACAGCAGCATGAAAAATCATGGGCCCTAGTTCATGTTGGGGTGGGGTGTGCAGTGTGTTACAAGAACAACGTGACTGTGGCTAAAATCAGTTTGGTTGAATATTTCAATCATCATCCTACAAAAAAATGATGCATTCGCCCATCCAATCAAAACAAACGATTATATTATCTGTTCACAAATGAAGTCAGAGAGAGGAAGACACGATGTCTGCAAAGTGTGAATACGAAGCACAATAAGTGTACAGTTTCATTCCTTCAAGGAAAGCAGTACTCATGGGTTGATGGTGACCCACCTGTATCTGAGATATTCTGCAGTTTGTAGGGAATATCCTCAAAAGGAGCAGATATCCCTATAACATATAGAGTGTATCTGGTAAAGGGTCATTCTGTAATGACCACAGTCATATCTTCACATTTAAGTAGCAGTTTCCTGCTTTAAAAATGATGTTATTATCTCTTCACAGGAACCTTGGGAAGTCTGGACTGAGAGTGTCATGTCTTGGACTAGGTGAGTAATCTTTAAACATTAGAAAATGTTTTGTGGTGTTTTATTTCGTTTTTTCTCCCTCTCAAGCACCAGATATAATGTTTTTTTTTTCCCTTTGAAGTGCTGGAGACCACCTGATGTTGGTGCAGTCATTCCACAAATTGTTCTTTTACAAGAGAGCATTATATTTATACCTCTTATCTGGTGTAGGCGTTTCTTCAGCTAAGGACAGTAATCATTAAAAGTGAATTAGTTTATGTGCAAAGCAGGTCTGATTCCAATTTTTTTCTTGAACAGGAACATGGGTGACATTTGGTGGTCAAATCACAGATGAGGTAAAAGCCTTGTAAAAGGTTTTTCTTCACAAACCCATCTCACATATATTCTTGATCATTCCTTCTTTCCATTGAAGTACATGTTCTTTGTCGAGCATTTTTTATCTAAGCTAGCATGGAGCTGGAAATTGGCCATGCGTGCTACATGGAGAGTACTGAATAATTAGAGACCGAAGACCCTTAAACGTCGCCGTCCCCCTTTTCCCCCTCCCTTCCTCTACCCCTCCGACAGATGGCCGAACAGCTGATGACTCTGGCGTACGAGAACGGGATCAATCTGTTCGACACGGCTGAAGTCTACGCTGCAGGAAAGTGAGTGAACCAAAGGTGGCAGCCAGCGCAGCGCCATCACGCTGAATTTAGCCACACCGCCGTAAACACAACCGTATGCTGCCATTCTGGCTCAGCCCCACTATTTGCATAAACAGGATGGAAAGAGTGACATGCGATGCCAATGGATAATATACTGTGACCTGGTTTGGGATGGTCGTTGGGATCAGTTTCAGTATGAAATTAGTCTGTTAGGGGCCATTTGTTATTTCTGAAGGCCAAGGTTGTATATGAGACTTGCATGGGGAGACAGAAGAGCAGCAAGCTGTGGGTATGAGGTTAGAGCTGGGTGTTAAAATAGTACTTTCACATTGACCAGATTGCACTGGAAATGGATGTCATTGGTGAGTAATGGGGAAAGATTTGTAAACCAGTGAACCTGCATGAAAGTTTTCCAGCATGCATGGGAATGCGTTTTAAAAAAAAAAAAAAAAACAGCAGCACATTTTAATGAAACTTAAAACTTCCGTAAAGCCGTTTATCTGAAATATACAAGATTCAGTGAGCAGGGATTAGTCTGTCTTCGTTATTAACGAAATGAAGCACAATAATCTGAAGGATTTCCCCTCCTTCTAATCTGACTAACATTAAACAAGAAGGAGTCACTGCTGCTCTCCAGAGTCATCACTGTTCCTTAGAGAGACCAATGGTGATGCTTCCCTCCCAGCATTTGTGCTGCAAGGATACTTTGGGAATAATGGGAAGCAATGAGAAAACAAGTAAGACATTCCACATTGTCATTTTCAAAAGCAGATAATGACAACTGTGTCATTGCCATTGTCGACAACCGGAACTAATATCTCCACAAATGGTTGGAGATGTATTCAAGAAGATTCCATAAATCATGTACATGCCAGAGAGAGAGAGAGAGACATGTAATCAGCTTTACACTGGAGAAACCAAGAAAAGGCTTGCTCATTGTTAAACACCCTGTGCACCATCAGAATTGGAAAATTTGTCATTTCCAATGGCAAGGCATTTTAATGCTAATGGACATTTACATTAATGACGTATCTGTTTGCACTACCAGATGTTGCTATTGCAGCAATAAAGTTAGGAAACTCAAAGAAAAATAACTGATCTGCACTCTTGCAACTTTAGAACCCAGAGGAATGAATGTTATGATTTCAACATTTCTGCTCTTTCTAATATAAGCTAGATCTACCTCCTAGAACTTGATTATAAACCCTCAGTCTGTCACCGCAGTGATTCAAGCTGCCCGATCCTCCATCCCTGCGGTGGTTTGGAACATATTCATATAACATAAACGTTCACTGTAGCCATGGCACAAGGAACCAAATGCACAGATGCACAAGCATGTAAATATATACACTCCCGTACACAAAGACTCACACATATATGGCTTTGCTGTGTGACCATAATCAATCTTTCTTATCCTCTTTCTTTACTTCTAACACAAGCAAATAAAAACACAGGCTGAATTGCCCACACACCCGTCTGCTTCTCTTCCATCTCTATTACACAACATACACACTTGCAGAGATTGTCATGGACACTTTTATATGGTGATGATAAAAGATGGAATCATGACCACACATTTGTGTGCATACATTTATGTGCATTAAATAAATCATTAGCTGCTCTCTTCTGCCAGTCGTGAAATAAATTTAAAGATGCTTTCCATGCAGTTGATCCCTGAAAATGTACACGACCTACCAGATATAAACCAAATGTTCATTTACCCTCCTCCTCCTTTCCCTTGTGTCTTATTGAATTTTGAGAAATACATCCAGTGCCATTCGGCTCAGTTGAATTCTTGCCGACCGACCGCACTGAACGCCGACACATCTCAGAACAAGGCCAAAGGGCAGAAAAACAGAACGTTTCAGAGAGGAGATGCTGAGGCCGGACTAATTGGACATCTGCTATCAGGCGCCGCGTTCCTCTCCTCCTCCACCGTTGAACCTACTGCAGCACACGTGAGGAAATGACGAGAGCTGTGGGCGAGTTCAGAACAGCGAGATGCACAGACTTGGCGAGACGGAGCGAGCAAGAGCGAAGCGGTGAAGGAGAGGGACAGCTAGAAATAGAGAGAGAATGAAAGCGGACGACAAGAAATGGACAGAAAAATCGAAGGACAGCTAGAAATGGAGAGAAAAAGAGAGAGGCAGCTCGAAGGAGTGCAGCTGACTGGTAAGATGGCATGGGGTCATGCTGAGTGGTGTTCTGTGAGACACAGAGCTTCCAAGCACAGGACTCATCTCAAGCCCGCTCAGACCCCTTCTGGGGGCCAATTAGCACCCACAGCACTCTGTTAAACCTGCACAGGGGAAGAAGCTCTTCCCAGGGATCACATTTAGCAGGTTCTTGGCGCCCGTTGATCATCTCTTGCTCGTTGTTCGATGTCTACTGTATTCTTGGCTTTTGAAACGATGGCTTAGTTTCTCACAGAACATGAAGTCATTACACATACTTTACAGAAAGTTAGCACCAATTAATAAACTTTTGGAACAGTTCTTCAGTTTTATTTGCCATATATGTTATACAGGCATTGGTGATATTGTTCTCATGATCACTGGAAACACTATTTCCTCTCCAGCCACCTGGCAGAGAGTCGTGATGCTCATCACTTACAATAAAGAGTGTTTGAGAAATTTTTTTTTGACACATCTGTGCTTGATTGATTTTTTTTCTTAGTTTCCTGCCAGCAGAATACAGCGAATCAAATGTCAGTTGTAATGACTGATGACTGCGCTGTCTGTTTCTCTCCGTACAAGGGCCGAGGTGGTGCTGGGCAGCATCATAAAGAAGAAAGGATGGAGGTAAGACGACTGCAACTTTTCATTTCCGCTCAGTCATCTCCTTATCTCTCCCGGATGGCTCGGCCCAGTGTAAAGGCATACGCCATGTCGGCAGAGATATGAAATATTAATGCCTGGAGCAGTGCCTTCACCATGCCTCTTATTCATTTGAATGAGATCAGATGCTTGTCTGCAGGGCCTGTTTGTTACCAGCTCAACACTTAGTATGTTTTTATACTGGAGCTCCTCTATGTTGGTTAAAGGCATCACCTCTTCCTCATTAAAAATACTATTTTAGAAATTAAGCCAAGGAGAGCATGTGGTGCCAAGGCAGGATAAAAGCTCACCTGTGGCTGAGGTTCAGCAGTAAGGGTGTGTCCGTTCTCATCCAGTAACCCTGCTGCTGAGTCATCTTGCCAGTCATTTTCAGGCTCCTCAGCGTCCACCTTCAGAGAGCAGGAGCTGTTTGTGTGTGTGAATTCTGTTGAAACAATGTTGACTGCTCGTGCATGTGTGCCTGTGTGTCTGTATAGCTCTTGCCTAATAGATAAATTCTTTAATCCATGTTACTCCTTCAGTTTGTCGTTGTTCGTTTTTTGTGTTCCGTGGTGTTCAACCATAATGACCCACTTTGATATGATGGTGCTTTTTCGTTTTTTGCAGACGCTCCAGTTTAGTGATCACGACAAAAATCTTTTGGGGTGGAAAGTATGTTGTCATTTATCTTTTGTGTTCGTTATCCAGCCTGCAAGATTTTTCTTTGGCCCTGCAAAATGTGCTTGTCTAGAGTCAACCGATATAGAATGTTGAACAAGCCCCACAGTTAGGCTGTGGTCTTTCTGAAATGTTATTTTAGTTACCTCAGTTACCTATCAGTCAATAGCCAAATTATTTCATTCAGTCTAATTTCAGTCTAATTATTTCAGTCTAATTTCAAGAGTGTAAAAAAAAAGATTACGACATGTTGTGTGTTTACATGAATTAACCTAAGCTATTGTGCTTTGTGTATTTCAGGGCAGAGACTGAAAGAGGCCTGTCCAGGAAACACATTATAGAAGGTATGCTTATGCCAGGGTGCCCCATTGAGCAGCTGTTGGACTTGATGAGGTGCATGAAGCGAGAACCATTTTAATTAGGCCACTTTTTTAATTAGAGGTTGAGGCCTCTGTGGCCACAGTGCTTGATAAACTCATTATGGCCCTGCATAACAGAGCTTTACTGCCAGTAGAGCAAATCCTCTTTTACTGCACAGCTGAAAGTGAAACCGATGAAGATGATGTGGTTGTGCGTCATGTGACTTGACGGGTGTAGCTGTGATTGATTAATTGAGGACCACTCCACTCTCCTGCAGGTTTAAAAGCCTCGTTGGAGAGATTGCAGTTGGAGTATGTGGACGTAGTCTTTGCAAACAGACCAGACCCCAACACCCCCATGGAAGGTGAGTACATTTGGGTGAATCTACTGTGATTGGCCGAGACGGTGCGAGCAATGACTCATGCTGTGACATCGCTGAAAAGTGATTGGCTGTGGAATTGTGATACGTAGATTCTGTACCTTTTGAGTCAAATCAAATGTATTTATATAGCAGTTTTTACAACAGCCGTTGTCACATAGCAGTTTTACAGATGTCCAAATCCATGTCCTAAATAAGCAGACCAAAGGTGACAGTGGCAAGAAACACTCCAGTGAATCTAATAAGCAGGTTGAAGATTTTGAGCATCAAAAATCTTCAAAAAAAGATCAAATATGTTAATTCAGGAGGATTTATTGGCATAATTGTTTTGGTCTCTGTAACTACCTGATGCCACATAAATACTTTTGATAACTTGCCAGTTCCTGTACTTATCAAGGTGACATTTCTTGGGGGAAAAAATGAGACTGCAGTACCCTACTTCTCAGACCCAAGTCATTTGTGGAGGAGCGACCAAAAGTTACTATTAAAGTAGAAATATCTCAAAATTTCTCTTTATTTCTGTCATATTCTGAGTATAAAAATCTCTCTGTGTGTAATTCTGTTTGGCTTCCATATATTTCTTTCATCTATCTTATATGATAGATTCTTATCAGAATCAGTATGAGAACTGGCATTTTTTCTTCAAAAGGCAATTTTGCCTCCTTTAAATATTAAGTAAGTTTAATTCCCCTGAGGTCCAGGCCACTTCTTCATCCATTTAGGTGTGAGAGGTGTGTTCAGGAGGTGGGGGGGATTTTCGTTACCTGCTGCTCTTTCTAAAGTTCCCACAATCTGTGCATTCACTCAGAGTTCGAACCTGAAATACTTATGGCCATCAGCTGTTTGCCATCCTCTATGGTGCTATGTGATATGTCTGTCTCCTCTCTCTCTCTCTCCCTCTCTCTCTCTCTCTCTCTCTCTCTCTCTCTTCTTTCATACTCACCTCTCTCTCTCTCTCTATTTCTCTCTCTCAAGATTTCTTACAACTATTGTACGTTGTATTGGAAATTAGAGCAGTTTCAGAAAACGCATATAATTTACCAGCATCAATAGAGATTAATATAACACTAATAACAAGAACAATAACATTAATAAAGAGATGCTGATGATATATGGTGATGTATATTTTGTGTCTTTCTGCCTATCTTTCTCTCTCTCTCTTTGCTTCTCTCTCTCTCTCTCTCTCTCTCTCTCTCTCTCTCTTTATCTCCTCTACTTTTTTCCAACATATTTGATTGCTCTTAATCATATATGGCTGTCAGAACCACAGCTCTAACTTACCAGAGCACCTGCCACTGTTGCTCAGTCCAATGAATGTTATTTATTTGAGTTGACAGGTTTTCTGTGGTTATTGTTTGTTGCTCCTTCCCCATCTGTGCCTTTGTTTCCCATTAAATAAGTCTCTGCCCAGGAGGAGGTTATTTGTTTTATGAGTATTGATTAAATTTGCAGGCTCATTAAGTGCAGTCTGTCAGTGAGCCCATTACGGGGTGGTTCTACTTCTGAAATCAATCTAGCATTGTTTTATTTTGATTTTTCTTTTTCTTTCCTCAAATGTGTTGTGATAGTAGTGGGGGTTTTTTTTGTTTTTTACATGCTGTGCTATATAAATCTGCTGTGATTGGCAGAGACGGTGCGAGCGATGACCCACGTGATCAATCAGGGAATGGCTATGTACTGGGGGACGTCTCGCTGGAGCCCCATGGAGATTATGGTGAGCCAGTTTTCACCACACTGTCCCTCTTTGATTCATACATTTACACCTTTACTCCCAGCTTCCACTTTTACTTGCATGTTTACCCCATTACCAGGCTTCATATCTTTTGACGTGCATGTTTTCCTCATCGCCACCCTCAACTCTTTGACTCACCTCTCCATCTCTTTGACTCACCTATTCTCCCCATCACCATGCTCCCACATTCTTTGACTCACACATTCAGCTTATCAGCATGCTTCTACTCTGACTCACATATTTTCCCCATCACCACTGTCCTTTTCTTCAGTTCACGCGTTTTTGTTTTTTTTTTCCCATAACCACACATTCTGGCTTCTCCAAGGAACAACTACTTCATCAAAGTCCCCCAAATAAATATCCTTCTTCACTTAACAGCACTTGGAAATGATTCTGTTAAAGGATGGCTACCAGTTACCGACTCCAGGCAGTGAAATGTCATATTGAATGCACCAGTCACCCACAAGAGCCTGAGTCAGACAGGACAATGTGTAGTGACTATTACTCCCATAGCATGCTTCCTGACAGCCGGATGTTAGCTCCACTGAAGCACTGAAACCATAGTTTAGGTCCGACAGCTGCTACAGCCTTGGAAGGAACTGTCACGGAAATGCATTTAACACCTTAACCTTCATATCATCTCGTAGGAAGCGTACTCGGTGGCCCGGCAGTTTAACCAGATCCCCCCCATATGTGAGCAGGCTGAGTATCACATGTTCCAGAGAGAGAAGGTCGAAGTCCAGCTGCCTGAGCTCTTTCATAAAATTGGTAAGTACTGCTGCTCTCTTCCTAGCTGGAGGACTAATAACAGTTGTTTGCTTAGCGAGTTTGAAAAGAGTTTTTTGACAGGCGTGTGTTTGTGTGTGCGTGTGTGTGTGTGTGTGTGTGTGTGTATTAGGGGTAGGAGCAATGACATGGAGCCCTCTTGCATGTGGAATCATCTCAGGGAAATACGACAGTGGGGTGCCTCCGTACTCCCGTGCTTCTCTCAAGGTACTACATTTCCCATCAGTCTCTCTGTGCCTCTGTGTTTCTGGCCTTCCGGATCATTTGTGGCATTGTATGTGGTTCTTGTGTCCTTTGGTGTTCTAATAGATGTGTTCGTGTCTTCCAGGTTCTAGCTTTGGGTGTTTCCGCTGTAGATGTGTTTGTCTGTGAAAGTCCCTTTTTGTGGCATGACCCTTCAGACCAGATCTTCGACATTTTGTTTTGTCATGTGACAGTTTTTCTGTGGTAACTCTGAGGAGGACATTTAATGATAATTATGAAGCATCTGGCACACACATTTGCAAAAAAATTTTCTCTCTCTCCCTCTCACACATGCACACATACATGCACAGTAACCTTTCTGCGATGCACAACTGGATGTTGGTGAAGTGGCATGCAGTGTTGGACTGTTGTTGGTCCATTGGTCTTGGCTGGACCAATCATGCCTTACTCATGTCCCCATTCCCTCACTACAGCATCAGGGTCATTCATACTGTGTTTGTTTTATGTCTGTGTCAATCACGTATGAAGTGACACTTGAGTTATGTCCTGTGCTGTTGATCTGGGCAGTGATGGGTCTCTTTGTATTTCAGATCTATGAGTGCTTAGATCACCAGAGCAGACCAAACCCTTCCCACTGTTTATCTTAACCAGTAACGTATTGACCGGGGGGGGACTTTTATCATGTCCCCGCACACACAAACATTGTGTTGATCTGTCAGTTTTAATCAGAACACAAAATTCTGTTTTTATTCATCTTGGTTTTCATTTTTCAGTGAAACAAACAAAAAAAAAACTTTACTGAGTGTGTAAGCACAGTCGAATGGACAGAACATCTAAACCAACCCATGTTTGTGTGTGAAGTGTCTTTAACCTCTAAAGCTGTTCAGGCAGCAGCGGTGAGAGGAGCCCCTGTGGTTTGTTGTCTGCCTGTGTCAGCTTTAGGGAACACAGAGTCACGTGTTTAAAAACAGGCTCACGCAGGTGCTGCTGGGTGTATATACATCCGTGTGTGTGTGTCTGTATGTGTGTGTGTGTGTGTGTGGGTGTGGGTGTGGGTGTGGGTGTGTGTGTGTGTGTGGGTGTGTGTGTGTGTGTGTGTGTGGGTGTGTGTGTGTTAGGGGGGTGGGTGGTTGGGTGAGCAACACCATGCGTCAGGGCCCCTGTTTTTGAGCAGGTGTGCTGTGTTGTTGACAGGGCTACCAGTGGTTGAAGGACAAGATCTTGAGCGAGGAGGGCCGGCGCCAGCAGGCGAAGTTGAAAGAGCTGCAGGCAATCGCAGAGCGGCTGGGCTGCACACTGCCTCAGCTAGCCATCGGTACGCTCAACCGCCCCTCTCCCCCCCAAAAAAAAGGACACTGCCGCTCTCTCTCTTTCTGTCTGTCTGTCCGTCCGTCCTGTACCTCGCTCACGCTCCCCACACGCCCCAGCCACACCCCCACACCCACCCCATCCAACACACACACACACACACACGAGCATGCAAAGCTGAAACGTTCCTAGGAGCTGTGATTCTCCACTGGGTCCCGATGGATCACCACCTCTGCGTGTTTACATGCCACGGTCGTACTGGCCAGACTGGTCTTACCCGCCTCGGCCCGCCCCGCCGCAGTCCCAAACACACGGGCCTTCCCCTTGCTCCGCCCCCTGGGCCCTGCAGCACCGTGGATCACATTTCTCACCTCTTAAATGAGTGCTACTTTTCATTCCCTCGTTCCCTCCTCGGTTATTGTATGAGTCAGATACCCCCGCTCTGAGGGCTACCACTGAAGAAATAAAAGCAGGTTCGATTTACCACTATAAACAAGCGATGATGCAGGGAAATGATAAGAGCAGCAGGAAATGAGTTCTGGGGATCCTTAACTGGAGCTGGATGTGAATGGTGTGAGGGTTTAGCTGGGAGACGTTGCTCTCACAGCCTCAACCTGAGTGATGCTTCTTTTTTGTTGACTCTGAAAGCTCTTTACCATTTGTCAGCATGAAAGTATCAAATAGCTCTAGAGTGTGTGTGTGTGTGTGTTGCTCTAACCCCACACAGCCAGATTTTGAAGTTGTTATTGAAACGTTTTGGAGTTTCAGCGTTGCACACGTTTAGAGAACGTTTTAGTTTCAGCGTTGAGTGTTTAGAGAAGGATTACCATTTTGCATGAACCAAATGGTCTTATTCATTATCACAAAACACATGTACACACACACACACACACACATATGTATACAGCACAGTAGTGCCTGTCGCGCACACACCCTTACACACACACACACACGCGTGAGCACTGCCTCACTCTGAAGGATCCCCGCAGAGTTTACCCTTCAGTGTGTGTGGCCAAGGTGCAGCATGTGTGTCTCGGTGGAGCTGCAGCAGTCAGCACATGGCTTCTCTCACCTCCTCTCCACACCTCTCCCGTGGGGCTACTGCATTGACGGCTTCTTTCTCTCGCCTCCTTAGGCTAGTGAGGGAAAAAAATTCAGATATTTTTGTCTTTTTTTTCCCGTTTGCCCCGGTGATGGGAGCCATGGTAACAGTGTGGTCTTGCAGCTGTTTTTTTTTTTCCTTTTTTCTGTTTCTATGTGTGTTGGGTGAGATGTGTGTGTTGTGTGAGATGTGTGTGGAGGTGTGTGGAGGTGGAGAAGCTACAGTGTGTTTTCATTTTGGAACTCACTTTAATTTTTTGTGGTGGTTTTAAATGCTAGTGCTCCGTATGGTTGGGTAGATGTATGATTTGTTTTGAGGACGTGTGGGGGTGTGTCTGTGTGTGCAATGCATTTTGGGGGTGGTGGTGGTGGTGTGTGTGTCCTGGTGGTGCTGGGTGTGATGGTGTGTTGTGTGTGTGATGGTGTGTGCTGGGTGTGATGGTGTGTTGGTGTGTGTACTGGGTGTGATGGTGTGTTGTGTGTGTTCTGGTGGTGCTGGCTGTGATGGTGTGTACTGGGTGTGATGGTGTGTTGTGTGTGTTCTGGTGGTGCTGGCTGTGATGGTGTGTACTGGGTGTGATGGT
>JAOYMR010000018.1:6325525-6345859 GCA_025802075.1 Tenebrosternarchus preto | reverse complement strand
TTTTTTTTATTTTTTTTTATTTTTTTTTTTTTTCTTTTTAATCAACAAATTATAAAAATATACTTTAATCACACTAAAAAATAAAACAATCTATAATTTCCTTTTATTTTCAAAAAAACAAAACAAAAAACCCCCCCCCCCCCCCCCCCCGCCAATAAATACACAAAACACACACACACACACACAAAAAAAGAAACGAAAAATCTAGACAGTAAGGCCTAATTTCAGAGAAAAGTAAAAAGCCAGATTTACCTGGTGGGTTAATGCATTTTGATTAAACTGTTAAACATTCAACTCTGCAGGAAAAAAAAAGTAATTTAAAAACTGAAGTTAACATGGAAAAAAAGAGAACAAAATAGCACATGCTTGCTTGGCTGTTGGAAATACTTGGTTTTCCTCTTAGCATTTTTTTTTAATTGAATGCATATTTGACAAAAAAAAAATTAAGAAAAAGGTGGAGCTTCAGTTACTCTAGGTAATCAATTCATGATTTGTTGCACATCTCCCATAGCCACTCGTACAGTCTGTCATCAAAACTTTCTCCCCTGAAACTCTGCACTGTGTCGCCTGCTCCAGGATTGCATGTGCCCCTTTGCAAATGGGCCAATCAGCACTTTAGGAGTACATCTGAGGGAGTGGCTGGGGAGGGGAGAGAGAGAGAGAGAGAAATACTATTTGTTATATTTTTTCGTTTTGTTTTACTGTTATTTCTCGATTCGGGGCACTTTTTTAGTGTCTGGTCCCTGCTGGTCCCACAGCACAGTCCATCCTCCTCAGGAGATCAGCAGGGCTTTGCCAAGGTAGCTCTGTTCAAATGGACTGTTACTGTGGACTGTGGATTTGTTGTCACTGACAGCAGGAGGTTAGAGGTCTGCTCTGTACGAGTTATAGCCCACTCCTACCCCCCCCCCCACATCTCCCTATGCTAATGTCTTCAGTGATCTCACACTGACAAATGTGTCTAGAGGGTACAAGAGAATCCCTCATGTTAAGTCAGTTAACTATTATTTTAGCTTCCTTATGGCACAGTTCAGTTTGTGTTTGGCAGTCTGATTCCCTTGACATTTCAACCTAAAACCAACCTAAAAAGTATAAGCAGTATATGATCAGTTGTCTCTCAGTGTGTATAGAGAATTGCAGCGGAACTGCAGTTTGTATCTCCTGTGCCCAAAGAGCACAGTTGTGTTTACCAGGCCCATCAACAAAGACTGTTTCATGGCATTAGCTTACCTGCCCTATAGGAAAGTAGACTGGTTTGTGTCAGCAGCTCAGGGACTGCAGCTGTGTGTGTGTGTGTGTGTGTGTGTGTGTGTGCATCCACGATTGAGTGGGCCTCTGTGTGTGAGTGCACTGTTTTTGCAAAGTCAGAAGGCAGAATCCACCATCTAAATGCATCACATCTGGACACTGGACATTACTGTTAAGAACCAGTGATGTTATATGTGGCTCAAGCCAAAGATTTATCCCAATTCTGTCTGCAACACGTCTCACTGCATCTCCGCACTCCGGAGGTGAAAATACCACCCAATAGCATGTACTTCCTGGCTTTTATCTATGCTGTGCCATCTCTCCTTTCACTTGTATATTCTCTCTGGTCAAGCTCTCTAGTGAAATAGACATAAACACATATAAATAGTCACATTATATGTTGGATATGGAGAGAAGTCGTTAGAACTTTGTTAAATAGATATCAGTCCCATTATCTAGCAGTGAGATCAGACTGAGGAGAAGAGGACCATGACTCAAGCACTGCAGGTCTTGTATCCCTTCCTGAAGCGAGTCTAGGGCAAGTGCATGACGTCCAACTCTTACAACGCATGTTCCGCGGCTTGCAGAAGAGGAGTGGTCCTCATGGGCTTTAGGCTTTTTGTTCTCTGGTTAATGGATTTACGCTGATGTTCCTACTCGCATGGGATTTACACAGGCTTTGCCTTATCCACATTCACAGACCCTGCTGGATTTACATTTTTATGAAGTGACAAGTTGAGATTGAACAGTTTCAGGTTCACTTTCTGGAGAAAAGCTACGTTCACCAAAAAAAAAAAGGGAAATCTGTGTCATCATCAGCAGTGTGTAGGTTCCATTCGACGTAAGCCATACAGGTTACATTTTGTACAAACACCCAGTGTAGACCTTTAAATTCCATTATCACACATCACTAGATAATATGTAGGGAATGTGTGGAAATATAAATGCACGTCATCTCCGCGATCTCTGCTACGAGTGGCTGTTCCAGCACATTTGGAGTGGTGTTCATTCCATTATACGGTACCAAGGCAGTTCTTCATGTTTTTCTTGCTGAACAATTTGCACTTTTATCAGATATCAGGCAGTTATTTTATCAGATAATCTGTTTCTTTTTTTTTTTTCTTCAATAAATTTGTTTCATGTATTTTTATTACCAAAAACATGCATTAGATTGGTTAATAAATAGACAAGCTAAACTGATTCTGTTTAATGGCGAAGATATATCAGCAGAACTGAAACAAAATTAACATCCATGCAGTGACTAGTTAAAAAAAAGCAATTAGTATAAATGTTAGATTAGAATTAGATTCAGACATAATTTTTAAATGTTAGTGTAGTGAAGTACCATCGTTAAAGGCGGTACATGTGGCGGTGTGCTCCATAAATAGGTCCAGTATGCTACTGTGTTCAGAAAGCAAAATCAAGTTACAGGCAGAAAATGCTGAATCGGATGTTTCTGTGCTGGACTTTGGGTTTGATTCTTGCTGTAGTTTCCTTGTTATTAGTGCTTTTTATCATTGCCCTAATGTCGCCCTGTTTCTGTGCAAGAGTCTCAAGTTTCTGTCTCAGGAAAAATGGGCATTACTGTTTGTTGTCTGCCGTGAGGCATTAGTGCAGCGCAAGATGTTTATGGTATGTTGGCTCCCACATTCGGTCATGAGTTAGCACTGCATCTGAAAACATATCTGTGAACAGGCTGTGAGGCGAACACAAATGGTACTTAGCTTGCTGATGAATCATTCACTAGGCAAGTGTAATGTGTGTGATATTCATAGCTAAAATGACGCAGTACCTTTACCTATTGCAGTAATTACATTTTTTTTTTTTCCCCCTAGTTGTTATACCAGGTGATATTACTGAGAACGTTGATTAATTTTTGGCCCCAGTGACTCCTCTGGTATGTTTGTGTATTACAGCCACAGTGTAACAAAAGGTGATATCCCATGCAGATTCCCTGAATATATCAAATCATTCTGTATTTCCCAAAGGATTCTTTATTTCAGAATAAATAATTTTTTGTTTTGTTTTTTTGGGAGGTTGGTTTTTTTGGTTTTTACCATTCTTTATTGCCCCGTTTTGTTATTGAAAATGATGGTGGTAATGAAGACAATGAGCAGTTATTTGCACTGAATAAGCATTACTGAAGAACTGTAAAATGTATACAATGGCAAGCTTATATTTCCACCCCATGTGGAGAGATACTGTATGTTGAGACAGATATCTGTATATAGTTTGACCTTTGTACATATATACATATAAATGGTTGTGATCACTTTGGCTTTTTTTTTTTTTCTTTCATTGACAGGCATTGCTAACTGCATTGTGCTTGAATCTGAATTTAGATATGTACAGCTTCAGTATGTATGAAGTGGAGATTACAAAAATAATGACAATGAATCAGACATGTTGTCTTGATTTGATTTTTATATTTATTGTAATTGTGGGAAAACAAAACTGACATAAAAAGTAACAGATGATGCATCGGGGGGATTCAGGATTCAAATCTACACGGAGCAAAAAGCTTCGATGCTTGTTAAGTGAACGTTCTTAAATTAAGCCAGTTTCAAAACTTTACACCACTTTCTCCTTTCTGTTCACATCAACACAGAACGTGTACAGAACAATACAGAAAATATATGTCCATCTTACATAAAAACATCAAAACCAAACTATACAAACAGGTGAGGGCAGGGCGAGGTGTGATGATGATGATGATGGAGATGATGAAGATAACTTGAAGGTTAAATATTAAGCAAGGGCACTTTATTATAATATAACCCTAGTAATCATGAATTCAAAAGACCAAATAACTAAATGCTTTGTTCTAAATAAATTACAAACTGCCAGGCAAAATAGCTCTGGTTTAAGTATATGTACAGTATACATAACTTTGTGCATTCACATAAGAATGTCCCTAAAGTAATACAGCATTTTGAACACTAGACATAATGTGCACACAGTGTATAAAACATGAATATCGTTAAGAATCACCACCTCACAATATGGAGGTTTAGATAAAACTCAAATGTAAATGCCCTGAATAACTCTTAATATCCCATAAGTAAGTGGTGACTTTGGGTAAGTCATGTTTGTATTGTAGATAGCACCAGATGTGAAAAGGCCAGGGATCTCCTGCAACAAAACACAGAGTAATATTTCATGGACATGGACCTGTAACACTAACACACACACACACACACACCTTGCTTCTTAGCAAGCAGATGATTCTCCAACAGAGGGACCTATTACCACATCAGTGAAACCATGGACTAAAGACCACACTGGTCTGGCCTGATGGCATCCTTGCAAAAGAACACTTGAGGACTCATTCCTGTGTTTGGCCCAGTGTAATTATTGTGTATCTCAAGCCAACCAGAAAGTTGTTAGATTTTTTTTTTTAATCTTAATGTATAGCTAATGTTAACTAGCTTTATATGTTTAGTGATGGGGATGGCAGCTAGCCAGTTCAGAACTAGACCGACACTAAAATATTGTATTAATGATTAAAAAAATTAATCTTGGACTGGCACATAAGTATGACAGCTGTGTGATACTTGTAAGGTTTCTTAGTCAGCACAGGGAAGAGGTAAAGTGTTGTGTCTTTTAATGGCATCTTTTGACCCGTGGACTATCTACAACAGAAATTATCCTCATTTTGCTTATGAGTTCTTTTCAGCACACGTGTCTAGCTTTAATAGGCTTCTGTCCTAGGTCAACAGGAAACCTACAGGAAGCATCATCAGTACCCCCCCCCCCCCCTTTCTCGATGAGGCTCACCAATACACACCTAATGAATGGTTCATCTCTTCTCAGAAGTTTACACAAGTGTGTATTAAATTGCAAGTCCATTCACAGAGCTGAAGCAGCCACTTCCACCTCCAGAGGCTGGACAAATGGCTGCTGGTGCCTGTACTGCTTCAGTCTGTGAGCTGTATGGAGTGGGACAGCTCCAATGAGTTATTTACATAGAACTCATCCGCTCTTCTGTTCCGGCCACCAAATTGTGGAAGTCCATCTATGAACATATCAGACATGCCTTAAATACAGTAATTCATTCCTGCAAAGCAATATAACCATGTGAAAATTCACAACAGATAAAAAAAAGATTTTGATTTTGAATTTGAGGGTATAAACTGGTGCTTAATATTAATGTAAACAAACAAGAAAAATCCATTCTAGTTCCATGGCTGACTAGCCGTCTCATTCAAAATTTTCATGGAAGACTTCACTACAGTGCTGTTAACTTGAGGTATATCAAAACTACCTCCTTAGTGTTTCAGGTTCTGTTGGAAAGTTTTTTTTTCCCCTTGTAACACAAGTCCTATGAATACTGACAGCTTCAGTCAAAGTTGAATATAAAAGTTAATATAGCAGAACGTGGCATCACCTTCCGTGCACGTGAGCCCGATCCAGCCGGTCCGACACATGCAGCGGCCATTGCTGCTGAGACAGTCTGCTGCGTTCCCACACTCGCAGCTCAGCAGACAGTCTGGCCCAAACCAGTTCACTTTACAGTCTTAACGATCGCGGCCAAGCGGATCAGAAGAAAGGGAAAAGACGAGACAAATTAGCTGTGAGAAAACCGGTCTGCTCCTATGTGGGAATGTCGATAGACATACCACTGTCACACTTGCGTCCAGTCTTCCCTGAGGAGCACAGACACCTGCCACTCACTGGGTCACAGGGAGTGTCGTCTGCACAGTCACAGGACTGAGAACAGTTCACACCAAATGTGCCTTGTTCACACTCTGAAAATGACAGGTGTCATGTTATTGAGATCAACTCTTTAGCCTTCTCCTGAGCACTGAAGGCTGGTTACATGTCACTGTGACCTGCAGCCCATCAAGATGGGACTCATTTCTCTTTTAAAGAGTAAAGCTTGGCTGATAAATGTGAGCCAGAATACATCATCATTGTCCCACTTATATTTCCCATTAGTTTTTATACATATTAAATGCAGAATGTGACAAAAGCTCTGATATGCTCAATAGTTCTATTTGTTAAAAAAAAAAAAAAAAAGCAAAACCAAGAACAAAAAGCAGAGCTGGTTTTGCAGCCAGTTGCCATTTTTTCATATTATTTAAGCCGTGCAAAACACGGGTGTCGTGTGTGTAATCATCACTGAGACCTGATCTGAAACCTGACCTGGCAGTTCCAGTCACTGAACAGGTGAGCAGGCCCTGGCTATTTCCCTTTGTAAACTTTAGTGTGCAAACTCGTGTGACCTGTTTGGCAGCGTGGTCCCTGGGAGCCAGCAGGGCAGAGGCAGTGCCCAGTACTAGGGTGGCACCCCGCACCATTCACGCAGTCACAGTGCTGCTGGCACCGGTGCCCATAAAGACCTGTAGGGCAAACTGAAATCCGAACAGCGAGCGTCATAAAGAGCAGGGAAGCTCTACCACTGGGGTAGATGATCAACATCAACATTATCGGAGGTTTAGGACTGTGTGAGGTCAGAGGGCGGTAGAAACACACCGAGCTCACAGAGATGGCCGTAGTAGCCTGGTTCACACTGGCAGGTTCCTGTCACTCGGTCACAAGTGACTGCGTGCTGACACTCACATCTCTGCACACAGTTTGGACCATAAAACCCCTCAGGACACTCTGCCTCACACACACACACACACACACACACACACACACACACATTATAAGCAGTTATAACAGCATTCCTCTTACTCATGAAATAACTCAATGCCGAAGTTCTGCTAGAGTTGGACATATGAACTAGTAATGGAAAAAATCTGAAATCACAATTTATTTAGTTAAATCTTTGAATGAACCCTTACATTACACAAGCAACTACCCAAACACATCTTTTGTGCCTCATGAATTTCTTTCCTGCGTTCATATTAAATCACCAAAGATATTAGAGATCAGAAACAAGGAAAGGGGGGCATTTTCCTATTTTCCCCATTTTAATAGATCAGAGAAATTATGGCCACTTTAAATATCTGTAACTGGTAGCTTTCATCATTGCAGGACAAAGTTTTCAAGAGTTTTCAAGTTCCTTTTTAAGAGATTTTAATTACAAGATGTCTTCACAAAAGAACTAGTAGTCCTTATCCCTGAATGATAGTGAGTGAATATCCCTAATAAAGGCTGACCTTTTTCACAGTGGGGTCCCATGAATCCCAGCATACACGTGCAGTTCCCAGAAATGGTGTCACACAGGCCCCCATTACTGCAGTTACAGCGCTGAGAGCAGTCGGCTCCATACCAGCCAGGATCACAGCCTAAGAACACACACAAACCAACCACGTTAAATATTAGAGCGCATGATCAACGTAGTGCTTCAGCAACGTCCTGCTCACGTTCAACCAACCTCGGCGGCAGTCTTCTCCGTGATGCCCAGGGGTGCACACACACCTTCCTGTGACCGGATCATTTCCAGCCCCCTCGCCACAGAAGGCCACGTGGGCACAGTCTAGCCCGTAGCGCCCAGCTGGGCATGCTGACACAAACAGATGGTAGGACTGAATTTTCCACATTTCAGCATATGGATTAAACTAGAAGTGCACTCTGCTCCTGAGGCACTAAGACTCTCACAACATATGCAAAGAACCAAAATGACTTTTCTGCAGCTTTTCAAACTCAGAGCATTGTGAATATTTTTCAAATAACAAAAGCGCTTACTGATGTTGCACTGAGCTCCAATATAGCCTGGTGGGCATTCACACACGCCTGTGACCGCCTGGCAGACCCCGCCATTCAGGCACTGGCACTGCCTCTCACAGTCAGGGCCATAGCGCCCCCTCTCACACTCTAGAAATGAAATGAAAATGACATTTTCAATATTCAGGATGTCGATACTTTGCTATATGAATCTGGTGCGATATTCTCATTATTGTAACTAAAACTAAATGATAGGTTTTTTTGTTAGCTATTTTTTCATATACGTTTTATTTATTTATTTATTTTTATTTTTATTTTTTTTTACCAAGTTCGCACTTTGAGCCCCTGTAGCCTGGGGTGCAGTAGCACTCTCCTGACACTGGGTGGCACAGCTGATTCCTCTCCGAGCACTGGCAAACCTGATTACAGTTGAGCCCATAGGTGCCAGGCAGACAGGCTATTAAAACATAAAACACCTCAAGTACATTACAATAAAGTTAACTGTCTAAGAAATAAAGTACATAAAAAATTGTTAAAAAAAAGTTCAAAGTCAGCTCCCTCTCTGTCGTGGTGAGCAGGAGAACCAGACACTCACTTTGTTCACAGCCACTGCCAGTGAAGCCTGGTGGACAGCCACACTGTCCGGTAACGTGGTGACAGGAAGAGCCGAAGGGGCAAGTGCACACTTCCCCACAGCCCTTCCCATAAGTGCCAGGGAGGCACGCTGAAGGAGAGGAGAACTGATGTCATCTTATAAAACATTAGCTCTAGCAACCAGCGTCATATTATGGAAATCATTTCAGATCGGATATTCTAGACCTTAATGTTTTCAAGTTTTCTGTAACAATGTTTACAACAGATGTCACTAAACAAACCTAACTAACCTGAAATGAATCAGATCTTTATAGTGTGTTGACTGGTGTGAAATATTTCACACGTATCCAATATGACAAACATTAAAGGGTGAATGAGTATAGCACTGATGGACTGACCTTTGTCACAGTGAGGTCCCCTCCAACCTGAGAGACACATGCAGGTTCCAGTAACAGGGTGACAGGGAGCACCAGGCCCACACTCACAGTGCTCCTTACAGCCTGGTCCAAACCGCCCTGACACACATGCTGATAACACACACACACACACACACACAAAGGTCATACTACAGTATATTAAGGGGTTTGAGTTATATGTTGATATATATTCTTTGTTAACTCCATTCCATAATTTCTGATATTAGTGATGGGTGCATCAGTCCCAACCTTTCTCGCATCGCTCTCCGGTCCAACCTGGATCACACACACACTGCCCGGTGTGTCCGTCACACTGCCCTCCACTCTCACACTCACACTCTTGCTGGCAGTCTGTCCCAAACCTTCCTGCAGCACATTCTGAAAGCATACATACAACCCCAAAGTTCCTTATACCAGGGTGGCTGGAAAAAACCTACCATTTCAACAACTTTTTGGACTTGGACAAAAAAAGTGTAGGTATACATTTAAAATTAATGAACCCCATGTGTTGTTGCTCTGAACTAATCCTTTGAGTAATATGTGGGATTGGAAATTTCCTGCTGTGGTCTGTTTTCCCTGAAACAAAAGTAAATTTAGACCCTTTTAGCTGCAGTATTTAGGGTTATGAGGTGAGAGGAAAGTAAAGGGAACCCAACTGAGACGTTAACGGGGCAGACAGAAAGCGGAGGTTTACATATGAGGAGGTTCAGTTGTCTGTGGTCACTAGCGGGTCTAAATGTCTACCACAGGAGCTAAAGAGCTGCCAAGGATCAGTGGGAGCCAAAACAAATGATGTCAGGACTGAAACACGTGGCAGTTAATTTACTTCCTCTGAATATGGCATGGCAGGCGCTGACCACAGTGAACCATGGGGTTGAGCTTCACTGCACAATTATACGTCTTCAGAGTCGGGCCTCAAAATCCAGTCAAAATCTGCTCTACATGCAGTAGACTTGAATGTTCTCACCATATAATTCGTTATCTGACTCCAGCTGTTTTCGTGTTTCCGAATTTGTCTTAATCAAATTTTTGACCCCAGCTAGAGAGCTGACAGAACTTTTGCTATGACGAAACAACATTCCACTAGAGCTGACTGAATTTTACTATAAATTTTACTCTCACTGGCCTAAACTTAAACTGAGACTCACCCAGCTCACACGCTACACCGGTCCAGCCGCTGGAGCAAGAGCACCGCCCACTGACGTGATCACATGACCCGCCGTTCTGGCACAGGCAGCGATGCCTGCAGCCTGACCCAAACGAACCCGCTGGGCATTCTGGGAGAATAAACGGCCTCGATGATCAGGGTTGCCTTGCCTATCCATTGTTGCCTTATTTGAATGCAAAGCGCTGTTCACAGTAACTATCTAGAGAGGCCCCCTGAAACCCATTACTCACTTTGTGAGCAATTCACTCCTGTCCAGCCCACTGTACATTCACATTCACCACTGGCTGCATGGCAGCTGGCATTGTTTTGGCAAGCACAGATCTGAGAACAGTCTTCGCCATACAAACCGACAGGACAAGCTGCAGTGGGCAGAGAGAGAACAAATCATTCTTTGTCACTCAGAAAAACGCTAACAGTTGGCTAATATTGACGGTTCCCTAAGTAACATTAGCGTTTGGTGAAAAGGTAAGCACGATGCACACAGATTCCTGTTTGTATCAATTTATAATTAGTCCTATTAGCAGAAATGTGTCTCAGGTTATTCCTGAGCTCAGAGCAAGAGTAGGTGCTCACTCTGGTTGCACTTGTTGCCGAGCCAGCCAGCCGGACACACGCACGAGCCAGTGAGATGGTCACAGCGTCCGCCATTCAGACACTCGCACTTCTGCTGGCAATCCAGCCCGTAGAAACCCTGCGGGCAGGCTGACAGGACCAACATACACCGGGCAGTTAGACCAACAAAGAGGCACTGCTGAAGTTGTGGAAAAAGACAAACAAACTCACGTTTTTCACAGAATGTTCCGGTCCAACCCACTTTGCAGGTGCAGGCTCCGCTCACGTGGTCACATGATGCTTCATTGTCACACCGGCAGTGCTGCTGACAGCCCAGCCCAAAAAACCCAGTAGGGCATTCTGGGATATAAACGACAAATGAAGCTCTCTGATATTAACACGAGTCAGGGGACAAATTATGTAAGACTGAAACATTTTCATAGAGCAGATGGAAAAAGGAAAAAGCATCGTTACAGGTAAGGCGAATCGGAAGCTACAAATGTCTCTTTTGGGAGGTCTGTAGTGTTGCATTGTCCAATGTATCTAGACAAAGTTAGGGAGTGAAAGCTTGCTCACTCTGATCACAGCGGACTCCGGTAAAACCGGCTTCACAAACACACTGTCCGGTTACACCATCACAGCTTCCATCGCTGTTTCTGCAATCACACACACTTGCGCAGTCCACACCCCAGTATCCTGTGTCACATGCTGTCAGGACACAGCAGAGCCACGCACGCACGCACACACACACACACACACACACACATACACACACAACAAAAACCTGACTGCCCACTGGCACTGAATTCTATTATGCTTTAAAATATGAAACGCTGACGACATTGTTCTTTTAGCAGCAGGTGAATGGGTGTTCCCTTAGGAAAGGGATACTGCATTGCTAACAGTATGACAGAAACTCATGACCAGAATTGAGTCACCCTGAAATTTCGTTACTGATTTAATGATTGTTTGCCAAAAGTTCAGCACTTTAGTTGTTGGTGCAGAATTACAAGCTGTGCAATGTGTGAGCTCTTATGGAAGTTCCGATAAATAAATAATAGCATCCAACTGTGTTGTATGCATGAGTGTAATAAAGATCCCAGGTTGATGCTCCTGGTGTACCTTTCCTGCAGTTGTACCCGGTCCACCCCGCGGCACAGGAGCAACGGCCGGTTACAGGGTGGCATCGGTCACTGTTCTCACATGCACAATTCATTTGGCAGCCCTGACCAAAAAACCCAGTGGAGCATACTGGGGACACACACAAATGCACAAACGCACACAAGAGGAAAATAACTTTTATTGTTTATATTCTGGATGTGACAGAGAGTGCAGTATGTGCATTGTGGTTAGTTTGGTGTGTATAGAATAGTGTGCACTGTGGTTAGTGTGCACTGTGGTTAGAGTGCAGAGTGAACAGTGTGCAGTGTGAGTCGGCTAGGTTACTGTTCTCACCTTTTTGACACAGTCTGCCCGTGTAGCCAGGTGGACAGATGCAGCTACCATTGTGTTTGTCACACTCCCCTCCATTTTCACATGCAGGACAGGCCTCCCTACAGGCCTCACCCCACTGCCCTGTCTGGCACTCTGTAGAAGACAAGAAAGAGGGGGAGAGAGAGAGATGAGTAGAGGATACAGAGAAAGAGTGATTCAGACCAAATGCACATCATGGCTGTCTTTTCCTTGCAGATCAACATGCAGCTCATGAGAGTTTTCAGTAGCGCCTCACCCTTCTCACACTGGCTGCCCATCCTTCCTGCAGGGCATTTGCACTGGCCTGCCACCTTGTCGCATGGTGCTCCTGAACAGTCACATGACTGAGAGCAGCCAATCCCATACGTTCCATCAACACAGTCTGAAAGAGCACCAGCAGATTGTGATAGATGGACTACACATTGAACTTAAGAACTTTTAAGTGGTTAAAACATGTTAAAGCATCCGTACCACAGAGGTACCAAACTCACCCTGGTCACAGTTTTCTCCCTCCCTGCCTGCTGGACACTGACACGTCCCGGTAACAGGGTCACATGGCACCCCTGATGGACAGGAACATTTCTTCTGACAGCTCTGACCATAGAAACCTTCATCACACTCTACATGCAGAAACACAGTGCAAGACATGTTATTAAACCATACCACAGTAACTGAAAACCGAATCAGGTTCACCTCTTTGTAACTGTAATCGAGTTTGTCGGGGTTTCCTCTGGGCCTCTGACCTTCTTGACATCTGTCACCCTGATAACCAGGCTTGCAGATGCAGTTGCCATGTCGACGGTGACATTCTAGAGAGTTCTGTTGAACACACATACACTCCTCGGAGCAGCCTGGCCCAAACACCCACCTAGGACATGCTACTCGAGTTCAGAGAAAAAAAAAGAAGAATTATCATAACCAAAAAATGAGAAAAAAGAAACTGAACTATTAGTAAAAACTATTTTCTTGTAACGTTGCGTTGTATCAGTATAACCATTCATTCATTTGACTCATTTCTATCCTTTTAATTCATTACCATTCAATTAACCAGTACGAACTAACCATTCAATTCATTTAGCTCATATCAAGATAATTACGCCTTTTGTTTGTTTGTTTGTTTGAAGTTTTCGGGAGATGCTTGACTCGCTGGCTGAGACTCACGTAGGTGACAGAAGCGCCCGTAGAGTCCTGGGTCACACAGACAGGCCCCATACGTGCGGTGGCATCGCCCATTGTTGGCACAGTTGCATTTCTTATTGCAGTGTTTCCCATACAAGCCTTTGGGGCAGCCTGTAGACAACAGGCAAACCCTTTAAAAACTCCTCATATCTGCTACATTCATCGATAGATGTTGATTTCTATTGACTTTTTTTGTGCCTCTTAATATCACACCACAACGTGAGCTACACACACACACACACACACACATCACATCACATCCACGTGCCACAGGTTTGTATTTATACTGACCGTCCTGGCAGACGTCTCCACTGACACCTGCGGGACAACGACACCTCCCGGTTGCAGCATCACACACACCTCCGTTCTTACATTTACAGCTGAATGAGCAGTTCCTGCCATACCAGCCCTCAGGACATGCTTGCATTACACACACACACACACACACACACACACAAACATACACAAAATGTATACTTCCTTGTATACTTCCACACATAATCAAGGCCATTATTAATAACATTGTAAGACATTTGTGCTTGATGTTTCATAGCTCAATGAGTTGTGATTTTGCGCTCAGATCATCCCGATAAACTCACTTTGATTGCAGATGATCCCCGTCCATCCGTCTGGACAGTCACAGCCACTTTTGTGGGTGTCACACACACCTCCGTGTTCACAGTCCTCACAAGTCAAACTGCAGTCGAAGCCAAAGGTGTCATTCAAACATACTGGAGGAGAGACCAGGATACAATGTGTGTGTGAGAGAGAGAGAGAGAGAGAGAGAACGAGAGTGAGAGAGAGAGAACAGATAAGAGCTGTCCCCCATCCGGCTTGGTACCAAGTAAGGATCGACAAGACTCTCCTGCTACCTGTTCCGGACCAACCATCTCCTACTCATCCGGACGCAGATGGAAGTTTAATCAACTGGATGGAGGCCCTTATCAACACCCTTGACCCCCTCCCCCCTGCTGTGGCACAGCCCAGGACTTTATATTATAGTTTATAATTTACTCTTACTACTTTTTTATATATTTATCTTGTTGTCATGGTGACCAGTTTCGGCCAGAAGAGGATGGGCTCCCCCCATGAGTCTTGGTTCCTCCCAAGGTTTCTTCCTCACACTCTTTTTTTCCTTGCCACTGTTGCCCTTGGCTTTGCACACTGGGGGCTTGGACTCTGACACTTGTAAAGCTGCTTTAAGACTGTTGTGAAAAGCACTATATAAATAAAACTTGATTTGATTTGATTTGATAAGAAAAGTTCCCCTTCATCCATTTAATGGAGGCATTAATCTTAGAATTAAGCTCCAGTGCTTATTTTCCTAATTCCCAGCTTTTCCATGACCGTATCTAAGTGACCGTATCTAAGTGCCCTGTCTCCTCTCAGCAAACCTCTGCTGCTAATCCGGAAGCAGCTTTAAAAAAAAAGTTGTGGCTAACCGAACTTCTCGGTCAGCGTGTTCTCAGCACGCAGCTCATCAGTTTCCTCCTCATAGTCGTCGTAGAGTTCCAGAGCATCGTAGTCCTGCAGGAGGACTGGCTGCACACGGGGCCTGAGCACTGGCCAGACGCTGGTCTGGGCCTCTACAGCGCCCTCTAGCACTGAGGAAACACACAGGTGGAGACGCACAGTTACAAGGGAATCCATCCACCTTTTTATGGGGGGTGGATAGACCAGACTCACTACTGTACACTGTAACTACATACCTTATTTTCAATGTAGTTACTGAATAATTCACAATATTTACTGAGTAATATACCTTAGTAACTAAATAATAAGCCTGGTGTTTAACAGTTAGTGATATCTGAAGGATTTCAGTAGTGGAGATGCAGTGAATGAAGGAGCTGGTCTGCACTGAGGGCACTGGAGCCCACGACCCTCTGGGCACTCACAGATGCAGGAGTGGCCGTCCTCGTCCAGGTGGTGACCACGTCGGCAGTGGCACTGGAAGGAGCCAGCGCTGTTCTCACACACGTGCTCACAGCCACCGTTCTCAGCCAGGCACTCATCTATATCTGCAAACACACACATCTGTATGACAAATCGGCTTCAGGTGTCTACAAAAATGAAAGGAAAATGTCATTAGAATAGTCATTAGAATCTGAGGAACTATGAAAATTTGAAACATTTGGAGTAATATAGAAATATCCAGTATGATCAATATGATATGCCACCAGTTGAATTTGTTGCCCCATTACAAAAGTGGTGGATGAGTGTAGTTTGAAGGAGTCCAGTTATGAAAGTATAGATGAGAGTATCTCAAGTATAGATGAGAGTATCTCAAGAGTGGGCTATTCTAAGGAGAGTTAAAGCTGTGGATCAAAGTAGCTCAAATTTGGATGATTCATAAAGCTGTTGTTGAGTGTAGCTCATGTGTGGTCGATTCTGAAAGCTGTGACTGAGTGTAGCTCAGCCGTAGCTGTGGAAACGCTGCTCACCATCACAGCTGCAGCCCTCAGAGTTGAGGCGATATCCTGCTGCACAGTAGCACTCATAACCTCCTGGGTAGTTCACACAGTCCTGCTCACAACAGGAACTTCGGTCTGCACACTCATCCAGATCTGATACACATGCAGAAACACACAAATCATACAAACACATACATGTACACACACATGCATGCAAACAAGCACATATGCACAGAGACATATTTTCCGGGATTTGCTAGAATAATTAAACTGATGCAGATCAGTTCCAGGCTAGTAGACTGCATTCATTTTTACCAGTGCAAGTCTTCAGGTCATCATTCAGCTGGTAGCCATGGTTACACGTACACACTGGCCCATTGGTGGAGTGCTGACAGTGATGAGAACAGCCACCGTTGTTGATCTCGCAGCTGTTCACAATTTCCATCTCGATTCCTTTAACATACAAAAAGGTACACAGACAAAAGTTTACCGATTTAACTCCCATATAAGGCCTCACGTGTTTATGTGTGTTTAAAATGTAAGTTAAGCGTATTTCCCTGAAGCAAAAAACTTTTATTTCAACACGTTTTAGGATGATACCAGTAAAGGATAACTTCCTTTCTGACAAAAAGCAATTGGCTTTGGAAAATATTATTAGTGCAAATCGTATTTAACAGTTTTTTTTTTTGTCATACTTAACAAAAAAAACATCGACCACGATTCCAAAATATGAATCAAATATATCACTACTGAAAAGAGAGTGTATGCCTCGAGGAATCAGAAAAACAAATAAGATATGAATAGCTTGTTTGTATATGACTAAAAGGGACATTTAAATATACAACATCTGCAACATATAAGACGTGAAAGTGTTCCTGAAGTGTCGTTCAGGATGTAAACTCACGATAGCACTGTTTGCCATCCTCTCCCAGCTCATAGGCAGCGTGACACACACACACAAAAGATCCTTGAGTGTTACGGCAGCCATGGGTGCAGCCCGCCTTACCCGTCTGGCACTCATCAATGTCTGACACACACACACACACACACACACACACACACACACACACACAGTTCATCTTCGGCAACAGAAAAGCCACTAGTGCCTTCAAGACACACTGACTCCAGCCTGGGTTCCTTTCAAGGTTCTCCTAGTTCTCCAATATTTATTAGCCACTGCCACCTTGGCTTTAGTCAATAGGTGCCTGGACCGATGGGTGTAGTCTAACTAGGGTTATAGGTTTTGTTCTAGGGGTTTTCTGTCATGTTTATTTTAGTTTTAGTAAACAATGTTGCCATAAGTTGGGGTTCAAACTCTAGTGGCTGCAGAGTTTCATTTAAAACCCATATGTAATATTTTAATTAATATATATGTTGATGCAACATATTTGTCCCTATTAAGGATTATTATTCATTTTTAATTTTGCTTTTTTGTATTTTAAAAAATTGTTTAAAAAGGTAAATAAAATGTAAGTAAAGTAGAGGGGGAGAGTACATTCATACTAATGTAAATGTACAATAATCTTATCTTATCTTAAATGAAAGGCTACTAAATTGCATTACTTTTACAAGTATAGTAAAATCACTTAATCTCAGTTTATTATTGCAATTTTATAGTAGTATAGTTACTTCACTTTAATATGTTTTGATGGTGATACCACAGTAAAGTACTGTGAAAGGTATGGAACTAGTAGCCAGTAATTTACTGCAGTAATACAGTGTAATATTTTACAGTGCAAATTCTCTGTATATATGATTTCTATAAAACTGTTTTTGTTAAAAACATTCTATAAATATATTTGAATTTGAATGAATTTCATTAATAATATTAATAATAATATACATTAATAACAGTTAATAATAAACAGTTAATAATAATAGTAATAATAATAATAATAATCTGTACAGACCATTAAAGAATACAAATAAACTAATAAATAAACAAGCCTAGCTGAGCCCTAGGCCTGCAGCATTGCCCTCCAGCCTCCCTCCTTCACCGTGACAGGTCTTCCCATCCTCAGCCAGGCTGTAGCCGGAATGGCAGAGGCACAAGGCCGTTCCCCCATCAGCACGGCAGTCCTGTGAACAGCCACCGTTCCTCACCGCACACGGGTTCTCCACTGTGGGTACAGGGTGCGTGCACACACACACACACACACATACACACACACACACACACACATCAAACATCCGCGCGAGGACCGCCCCTGAGACCAGGCTGGTGCTGCATGATCCTGGACATTTTATGTATTTCACACCAGGTCAGTGTTTCCGTGGGAGACCAATGAAGTCACTATGCCATGAATCTGGAGCAGCTGGACTGGTGTTGGCACACAATGATCAAAATTTCAATATTACAGTTAGATTTTCATTTGACTTCATTTGATGTGATGAAAGTACAAAGAGAAGCATTGTACAAAACACTATAACTGTTCCCTAGCTTTAAGTTTGTGAATATTATTGTTAATTTTCCTGCTGAACAGCTGGGAAATAAGACTCAAGCACTATGTAATAAGCTTCTCTGAGCCAACAAAAACTGTTTAATGACAGTAATTATTAGACTATCACAAGACAAGAATCATAAGAGAGAGAGTGTGTAAGGAACAGAATGAATGGCAGTTATATTTCCCTTCTTAGAGTGAGAGTGAATGAAAGATTGGGATGAGAACCAAACACATAAATTAGCCACATGTCACTGGTAGATTTGCCAAGCACTCGTCTAGCACTAATCACATGACAAAACAGGACAACGATTATATTCCCACAGTTTTAGCGATTCATCTGCCAATAGGAACCAATTACACTGAGGTATGTCTGCTTGTCTCGTTTGTGGCATTACAGTACTGTATAGCTTTTCATTTTAAATACATAAGTTCAAGTAACTGGTGCCAAATCTAAATTGTATGCAATGCAAAAGCAAACACACCAGGATTCACAACAGACAAAACATTTCAGTCTATGATGTCATTTAAATTGAGCTTTAAAACAAGACCCAATTTTGCTGACATTCTGATGCAATGGACAAACCTATGCCATATGATGCCATTACGTGATGCCATTATATATATATATATATATATGTTATTTTTATGATAGACTTGGTAACTTTATTTAATGGCACATGATGTAATTTCCTGGATGTCCAACCGGGGGTAAACGAGCTGGCAGTATCTCCTGCTCAAAGCCTGGTTTCCTCTCTGGAGTGCTGTGGAAGAATCTGTACATGACCCTGTTATGCTGAAGGGCTAGGAAGCTAAGCCTCTTGCATCAGCATTCAGGGAATTAAATGAGAGAAAGCCATCAGCTGTGAATCAAATGCAGACAGATGTGTGTGTGTGTGTGTGTGTGTGTGTGTATATGTGTGTATGTGGTGTGTGGAGAGCATAAACAGGGAGTGACAGCCTCACTCTCTGTAAGGCTGGACACACACTCACACTTGCAGTGCTATAAGGCTGGACACACACTCACACTTGCAGTGCTATAAGGCTGGACACACACTCACACTTGCAGTGTTTTCCATCTGTGACGAGGGTGTAGTTAGAGCGACATTGGCACTGGAAGTGAGTTGCAGTCTTCTGTACACAGTAGTGTTCACATCCTCCATTACCAATACTGCAGGAGTGGACAGCTGCAAGCACACACACACACACACACACACAAACACACAAACACACACACACACACACACACAAAATGAACTGCTTTTTAAAAAAGAAACTGGCCCAAATATTTTCCAAGAAGGCAGTAACCTTGGTAACAGACTCAACACAAACACTCAAACCAAACTCAAAATTTTTGTATGGGTTTCTGAATTAGTTTCTACACCACAGCCATTACAGTTGGGTCTGATAAGAAGAGGTCAAGCTCTGTTCAGGGAAGGGTCACTTCTGATTAAACGCAAGTGATGAGTTTGATTTGTTTGAGATGAAACTCTCAGTTCTCTCCCTCATCTCGCTTTCTCTTGTCTCCGTGAAAAAAGATAAGAGAATTTGAAATTGCTCAAACTTTCACTACCTTTGTGTGCCAAAAAAGTTGATTCCATTAAAAACAGAAGTTTTACTAGTCAGAAAGAAAATTGAAGTTAATTTCATTTATATCTAAATTCTTGCATTTCATCGATGACAGCAGGTCATGGTGTTTCTTCATTCTTCTGTCCAGTAGCATGTCCAGCACAGCTGCATCCCAAACCTAGAACCTCTTCTCAATGCTGAGAAGTTCACTGTACAAAATACATTGCATAGCTCAATGTGCAACATGCAATATGCATTTTTTTTTCACTGTCCAGACCAAGATGAAGTTCATATTCTCCTGCTTTTAAGCGTCGGAGCTGTACAGGTGTTCAGTACCTGACACACATGATCTCTATAACCTTATGCATGAAAAAGATACTTAGGAACTCAGGAACCTAGGAGCTTACAAAGTTAGCCAGCTGCACAGCTCAGGGTTTTGTTGGCTGTGTGGCTTAGGGTTAGGGTTAGGGTTAGACTTACTGAGGCAGGTGCGAGCATCCACGTGCAGACGGAATCCCGGCTCACACTGGCAGTAGTAAGAGCCCATGGTGTTTACACACTTCTGCTGACACCCTCCATTATGGACCTGACACTCATCCATATCTGCAGCGGGCGGGGGGGGGGGGGGGGGGGGGGGGGGGGGGGGGGGGGGGGGGGGGGGGGGGGGG